>LKNJ01007438.1:256-12915 GCA_002120245.1 Maccullochella peelii
CGGTCGAGGCAGATGACCGCCCACCCAGAGCCTGGTTCTGCTGGAGGTTTCTGCCTGTTAAAAGGGAGTTTTTCCTTGCCACTGTTGCTTGTGCTTGCTCTTGGTGGGAATTGTTGGGTCTCTGTACACATAAGGAGTCGGTCTAGACCTGCTCTTTATGACAAAGTGCCCTGAGATAACGTTGTTATGATATGGCGCTATATAAATAATAAATATTATAAATAAGAATTGAATTGAATTGTTTCGAATGCAGTGTGTGAGTAGTTAACCTAACTGGCATGTGAGCAATGGCTGTTGTGTGAATATGGACAGTAGAAATAGCTTTAGTTTTGTTGTGAAACTTACGGAAGATCGAACAGGTGCAGCAGCCCCTCACAATAGTTAAATGGACTCAATTGTAGCTCGAATTTCCTCAAAGTCTTCAAAATAAGTGGAAATTTCCCTTTTAATGAATATATAGTTAACATTTGAAACCTTACATAAAATAAAAAACAATCGAAATGAGGGCGGCTGTGGCTCAGGAGATAGAGCGACATTGAAGCCCAAATTGCTCGGTAGGTCGCTGCCATCGCTTTGTTTGTGTGTGAGGTGAAGGAGAGGCAAAAATAGTTTTTGGATAAAAGTGCTATATGAATGCAGCCATTTACCATTTAAAACGGATGTCACAGTTAAATCAAACACACAACCAATTAGTTTCAATAGAATTGTTTCAATATATTTAAAAGCAGAAGTGGTCTTCTCTTCATCAGCAGCACAAAAAATAAGTAGCAGAAGATTGTTTTACTCAGTTTTAATATTGTCTCCAATTTGTCATAGGCACATGAATATACATTTTCCACCTCTGCAGTGGCAAAACTAGCATTGGGATTCAGATGTATTATTGTTACAGTTGACCTAGCTTGGCCAATCTCCCTTGTGTGACGTCACGTCCAATTCTTTGACGTGGACATATGACTCCCGTACAAAAACGACTCCAGATGTTACTGTAGTGTACTTTCTCCCTCCGAAAATCTACTTTCTCTATCATTTTCCTACACATTGAGTCACTGGGGTCTCCAATTTGCAAGTTGTTCTTTAATGCAACCCAGTTAAAGTATTTCTCTCATACTCCATTTAGTGAAGTCTGATGAAAGGCATATACTCACTCTTTTGAAGCTGGTTCACCTGAATTGCTTAGCTATTTGATGTCAGCTGTACTAAATTTTAAAGCTGCACTACTTAATATTTTAATTTCAACAATGAATCAACTATGTATAATGTGAAAGGTGTCGCATATAGTGAACTCTGCAGCTCTATGGAACTTTTCAGCATTGTTTTAGCCCAAAGGGTTCAATTAAATTAATACAGCTTAAAGTCATACATTCAAATAAAACATTGCTGAATTAGCTCTACTCACATTGGTTTCTAACACAAGGTAGAAAATGTTACTCAGCTTTTTATGAATTACAGAAATGTTTTTAGTTTTTTTTACAGTTAATCCTGTACACTAGTCATCGGAGTGCCAGGTGCTTCTATCCAAACCACCCAATATTGGTTAATACCAAAAAGCAGTGACACTCAGAGGCATAGCTTTCCATGTGATAGATGTAGCCTATATTCACAAATAACATAAAATGTTCACAATGATCTACCCAATGAATTTCATATCCAAACCATGTTAATGCTTTAATTTCCATCAAACAGCTTACAGACCTATGACATTTTCTTTAGATTGTTTTGAGTTCAGCAATAAACCCAAACATTTTCAAGGGGGTCATGGAATTATTCACTAGTGGAAATTTGTGAGAACAGATTGCTAAACTCAGCGAACAGTGGGAAAATTAGATTATTCTGAATGCCATATGCCATTTATAACCCTATTCAGTAGGGATAACATTCTCTTCAGTCACCCGCTAAACAAAAATGTCAGTTTACAAAATGTATAAAAGCAGTCATTTTGTAAAATGTAGTTTCAGTATTATTTTCCCCTCAGAGATGATCATAACACAATTTAGCAAATAAAAATATAAAATATAAAATTTTGACCTACAGCAGATTAGGTAAGGAACAAAACAGCGTACTTGAAAACTTTCACCGCTTATACACTCATTCTCAACAAGAATGTATATATATATATATATATATACACACACACACACACAAAGTATATATATATGCAGCTACAGTGCCTATAAAACTTTTTGACCCTGTTATATGCATAGTGGTCATGTGAAGTTTGGGTGTTTCTACGTCAGTTTGTCTCTTTTCAATTCCACTTGGAGACTATAAGGAGCTGTAATGGCCTTTGAGAGGCCCACCCTGCTTTGTTTTCCTAATTTAATTCCATTACATTTTGTTCCATTTTATTTTTCTCCTCAGTAATTACATTAAAGAAACCTTTACAGCTCCTAAATATAACACAGTAACAAAACCCAGCCTTTGGTGAGTAGAGTCAGACCAACAGGCTCAGACCAACTGCTTAGGTAAGGAGTTTGTTTTTCAGGCTGGCGTACTTGGAAGTTGGTTTTGGCTGCATCATATCAAGTCCTACAAACAGTCTTTGAAAGACTTCAAACGTTTTGGCAAGTTTGGGAGGATAATCCAGATTTAGGGCATAGGTCAGGCCCAGAAGAAGGCAGCAGGCTCTGGACATGTTATCCAGACCCGTCAGCACTGGAGTTCCATCGATGATGATGCACACAGCATCTGGCTGGTTACAAACGTAGATCCTCATACTCTGGGTTTTAAGGTCCTCTTGCACTTTATTCTCGGCTGTTCTCTAGAACACATGCAAACACACACTGTTGTTTACTTGCAAAAATGGAAATTCAAAAGAATTCATGTTATCTAGTTCAGATGATGCATAATCTATCATTTAATCTTACTGGAGCAAAACATTTGAAAGCCTTATCACAATTTTAACAACCCAGACAATGTCCTATCCGGACCCGGACCTAAAACCAATATACTATTGACAATTACACAATTTTGACGGAGCATTTCTATTTTAACCGCTGCAGCTTTTCTAGCCTTAACGCCACTAGTTTAGCAGCCCAGGAAACTCACAGACCAATTGCATTTGTTGTAAATCATCTCACGTGATGCTATTCAGCCAATCAAATCTGTGCATTCTGAAGCATTGCGATGCGAGCCAGTGAGTGAGATACACACACACGGGAGAGAGACGAGAGACAGCAGTCAGAGAGAAGAGTCATTTCACATGGCGTGCTCTAAAAAGAGAAAACAGAGCTTTTAAATCAAGAACGGACAAACTCTTACATGTTCATTAATCCCACAGGCAGTTCAAAACCAGTATGTCTCTTATGTTCTGAGAGTGTGGTGATTATTAAAAGCTTTATTAAATTAAAATACAGTAAATTATTAAAAAGATTCAACTATCGGTGGAGGACAGGCAAGACTTGACCAATCAGACTTGACTATGTAAATTCTTAGTTCGGGGACACCCCTACTACTCACTCGTCTGCTTTTACAGCCTCGTTGTGTTTATACTCTTGCAAACTATTTTAACTCAAACTTTCCAATAAACTCATGTAGAAGATGTAAGCACGCAAAATCAAACTGCAAGTTGTGTTATGGTTTCACCCGTGCCTTTATTTTGAAGTCGTGTCTTGTGTTTCCCGCCTCCTGTCTCAGCCCTGAGTGTTTCCACCTGTGTTTGTACTCACCTGTGTCTCGTCTCCTCGTTAGTTCCTTCCCTATTTGTACCTGCCCTTGTCAGTCAGTGTTTGTCGGTTCATTGTTCTTGTTCATGTTTAGTGTTCAGTGTGCTGTGTGGCCAGTGTGCTGTGTGGCCAGTGTGCTGTGTGGCCAGTGTGCTGTGTGGCCAGTGTGCTGTGTGGCTGGCCTGCCTGCTGGCCTGCCTGCTGGCCTTCCTCCCTGCCTGACAGTGTTGTCTACCTGCCCGCCTGTCTTCCTGCCTGACCTGTCTGCCTGGTCTGTCTACCTGTCTACTTGCCCACCTGTCTACCTGTCTGCCCTGCCTGCCTACCAGCCCATCTGTCTACTTTCCTGCCCGCCGGTCCACCTACCTGCCTGCCCTGCCGGCCTACCTGCCTCCCTTCCTGCCTTTTCCCCGATAAAGAAACCCTTTGTTACCTCCACCCGCTGTCTGCGCCTGGGTCCTTCCCTCACCATAACAAGTTGGAAGCCAAGTGATGGTGACATTGAAGTCATGCGACCATGGTGTAGTTCGTTTGTAGCCTGTTAGCTTTTTACTTCTGCCGATTGCATTTACGCTTCAAACATAAAAGTGGTGTTCATCTGTGAAGGTTATCTTGCTGAACAAAACGTGTAAGTATCATAAACTTGTGTTTGCGACAGAGCTTATTTTCTGCAATAATCCAAAGGAAAAATCCCACTGACTTTTTGTCGAGGGAACCAGGGTGATGCTATCTATAGGACTCTAATGCAAGTAGGTGCCTGACAATGCAGAGCTCTGTAAGTGATCATGAGAACCTTGGAGGATTTTTCATTTGATGGGGAGCCAGTGAAGAGAAATCAAAATCAGTATCACATGAGACCTTTTGGAGGACCTGGTCAAAAGCTTAGCTGCAGCATTTTGGACCACTTCTAAATGATCAGGTGAAGAGGGAGTTACAATAGTTGAGATGGGACATTTCCATCTCAGCTTGAGACACAATGGGCCTGAGTATAGCAATGTTTCTCAGCTGGAAAAAACAGGAACAAATCAAGCACTTGACATTTTGGTCAAGAATCAGAGCCAGGTCTATAGTGGCACCTAAATTTTGTAGGGAGGATTTAACAGAAGAGGAAAGGTAACTTCCATTACCTTGGGGACAAGACTAGGTGGAGCAGAAATAAGAACTTCTGTTTCGTCAGCATTGAGCTGTAGGAAATTATCTGCCATCTAGTTTTTATAGTTTAGGCAGTTATTTAAAACTGACAATTTTGCTACATTTTGATGCTTAAATGAGATGGATAATTGAATATCATGGGTAGCAGAGTGACGAGGGGAGGCAGACTGTGTTTACATCAGTGATCCTTGGAGCTCAAATGTGGTCAAAGTTGATGGACAATGTTTTCCCTATGTCGAATTTTTTTTTTTTTTGAGGGGAAAATGTTTGATCTGATATCATTAATCTTACCAACAAATAAAGAAAGATTGTTCTTAGATTGTTTCATAGTTTATCAAACGGATTCTATTTTCTTTGTGTGTAAGAGGTGAAGACTGAGATAATGTGCATGTTTGACCGTGTCGTGCTGCTGCAGTCTTTATGTTAATCTGTCTGCTTTCAATTCAGATTTGTGCGAAGTGTTGGAAGTGATATAGAGATGTTACAGGTCCGACCTAGTAAGATTACAATTGTGACTTTTACGTAAAAGTGATGCAGATGTTTATTCAGCCATGTGACCAAAATGTTAAACTTGCCAGCAACTGATAAAATATCCATATCTGAAAGGGGCTTAAAAGTCAGGATATCTTGGTCTCTGTTGCAGAGATTTTGAACCATTTTCTCAAACTCTCTTGTCAGTCTCCTTTTATGGAAGTGAAATACTAAAATCACTGGAGTACTCCTTTAACTATCATACTTTTTAAATGATCGCCCTTGCATGAAAAAGGCCATAGTTGCCATATGTAGCAAAATAGACATCCCCTGCAATAAAATCAGCACACCACCAGCTGCTAGAAAATCACCTCTCCATCCCACTCTGGTTTAAGTAACTAAAATACTACCTCCTTTTCTGTTTTGCTGCTGTGAACTTGGACAAGTTGCTGCTTCTGAATCATAATACTTCCTGTAACGTTTAGCACAGCTAAACTTTGTGCTGTCTTGTTTTGGATTTTCGGAGATTCAGAATTACTTCCTGAGTCATCTCCTTCACCGCAAATCAAAAGATCATGGCGTGGAACACATATACATACTGTATATTATGCCATTATTAATTATTATACTATTCACTACTATTTTATTTACTATTTTCATTTCATTATTTACTATATTATACTACTATTTATACTACATATACTATTATTAGTATTATTATATTAATAATACATTATACCATACTCATACTACACCTTACTGTGTTTATAGACTATTATTATTAATAATAATAAGCTATACTGCTACTGTATATTGTGCTACTACTACTACATCTCACTTTGTACTATATTACACTTATAGTCCATATTATTTATACTGTCCTATATATTGGGGCAGCTGTGGCACAGAGGGTAGTGTGGTTGTCCATTATCCCCAGGGTTGGTGGCTCGAGCCCGGCTCCTCCTGTCCACATGTCGAAGTGTCCTTGGGCAAGACACTGAACCCTAAGTTGCCCCCTGGTGGAGGCCAGCATGGCAGCTGTGTCCCCACTGGTGTGTGAATGGGTGAATTAGACTACTGTTATAGCTTAGATTACTGTTACAGCGCTTTGGGAACGGTTGAAAAGCGCTATATAAGTAAAAGACCATTTATATTTTACCATATCATGTAAATATGTTATGTTATACCACCACTACGTCATTTACTTGGGACAAAACTGTACTGTTAGTCTAAGCACAACACTGGTCGCATGGAGTTTAATGACACTTGTATAGTTTCTATTGTTATTTCTATTTGTATTGTATTCTACCTATCTGTACTTATTCTGTCCTTTAGCGGCTGTAACACCTGCATTCTCCTCTGGGGATGAGTAAAGGCGGATCTTACCTTCTTAGAATTGTCTTGTCTAGAATATATCTGTATCCTTTCACTGCTATAAAAATATAGAAAGCAGACTGACTGCCAGTGTCAATGCCAATTTTGTTCCATTTTTCTCCTGGAGCACAAGAAAAGCTCAAATGATGGGGACGTAGACAGAAAAAGCAATGTCCACAACGTAAAAAAACTTCCCGCACATTTCATGTACATTAAATTATATTATATAGGGATAAGTAATAACTACGGAAAATAAGCCAAATTCATGCTTGACAAGCGTGAGTTTTACAATTCTTTATGACAATGAATTATGTTCCACCACTGATGTAATTCAGTTCATGTAACCCGAAAGATAACTTTCACATACCTCTTGAGAGTGCAATTATAGCCCAAATAAGTTATTGAGATTCTAAACTGGAGACAAAACTTTTTTTTATAGAAAAGACTCACTGAAATCGGCTGAGAAATGTAAACGTTAGAGTGTTTTCTATCCAGAAAAGTATTTGTTTACTGGCCTGTCTTGCCCGGTCCAATATGGCGGATGCGTTGACGTATCGCAGCAACGGGCCGAAGCAGAATGCGGCGTCTACGTATCCTGCGTGGAAAGCCTGGCATCCGGTCGCAGTGTGGGATACTAGCGCTTGTCTCAAAAATAACGCCACATTCGGTTTCGAAAATGATGTACCGGAGCCGTAACTGAACTACTGATGACAAAAATACTGCTCACTTTTGTTTCATTTTCTACTTTTACTCTGAAGGCCATACACGCACAACTTCCGACCGTAACCTGGTTTGGCTTGACGCAGCCGCGGGAATCTAAATTACCTTTTGTCAAACACTGAAGAACCAGTATCCCGACTGTTCAGTCAGTTAGTTTAAAAGTAGTACCTTGTAAAATAACAAAAGGTCTGAGATGATTTTAATGACACCAGCAGAGTCAGCACATTGTAGAAAAACGTCTTCCAAACTGCTTTGTTGATACGGTACTCAAACGCCACCTACTGTACCGTAGTATGTAGAATGAGATATTATCCCTGGCTTACTTTATCTTAGGTAAATAAAGTATTGATTAAATGATAGTATTAATAATAATTAAAGACGAGCAAATCAAACAAAAACAAAAACTCACTCAATTCTATGACAATCCTATCTCTCAAATACTCCTCAACAGCTTTCTGTGTGTCCTGTTACCCATCTCTTGTTCCCAGAATACCCAACAAAAGGTATATCTTTGTATCTTTAATTGCTTTGCTTTTTTGGCTATTTTGTCTGCTCCTTCATTCCCTTTTATGCCTACATGAGCAGGTACCCAGCAGAACCACACTTCCACCCCTACCCTATGTAATCTGAATAAACTTTGCTGGATTTCCAACAATAAATCTTCCCTAGTGGAGTTCATAGTTTGTACTACTACAGAAGGACTGCTACCGAATCAACACCGAATACTGTACAATTCTGTGTTGTACAAAAAACTGTACAATAATATGATAATGAAGAGCTGTACATTTTGTGCAGGATGTGCAAAATATTAACTGAGGTGAGAATGGACTCGATGATGGCGGTGTAGAAGTGCACCATCATTGTCTTTGGCAGGTTGAACTTCTTCAGCTGCCGCAGGAAGTACATCCTCTGTTGGGCTTTCTTGGTGAGGGAGCTGATGTTCCCCTCCCGCTTGACGTCCTGGTTGATGATGGTGCCCAGAAAGTGGAAGGACTCCACAGTGCTGACTGGAGAGTCACTCAGGGTGATGGGGGTGGGTGGGTGGCTGTGTTCTTCCTGAAATCCACTACCAACTCCACTGTCTTTAGAGCATTGAGCTCCAGGCTGTTCTGACTGCACCAAGTCACCAGATGGTCAATCTCCCACCTGTAGGCAGACTCATCCTCACCAGAGATGAGCCCAATGAGGGTGGTGTCGTCCGCAAACTTCAGGAGCTTGACGGATTGATGACTGGAGGTGCAGCTGTACAGGGAGAAGAGTAGGGGGGAAAGGACGCAGCCTTGAGGGGAACCGATGCTGATGGTCCGGGAGTCAGAAACGTGCTTCCCCAGCTTCACATGCTGCTTCCTGTCTGTCAGGAAGTCTGTGATCCACCTGCAGGTGGAGTCAGGCACATTCAGCTGAGAGAACTTGTCCTGAAGCAGAGCCAGGATGATGGTGTTGAAGGCAGAGCTAAAATCCACAAAATGGGATCCTGGCATAGGTTCCTGAGGAGTCTAGGTGCTGGAGGATGAAGTGGAGGGACATGTTTACTGCATCGTCCACAGACCTGTTGGCTCTGTAGGCAAACTGCAGTGGGTCCAGGAGAGGGTCGGTGATGTCTTTCAGGTGGGACAGCACAAGGCGCTCAAATGACAGTTTTGAAGCAGGCTGGCACACGGCATGTCTCCAGTTAGGTGTTCAAGTGAGATGTCTGTGAACACCGGAGACAGCTGATCAGCACAGTGCTTCAGGGTGGAGGTCCGGAAAAGTACAGTTCAAGTACTGGCATCTTGACAGGCATTCAGAAAATCGGCGTCTCGGAGTCCTTCAGCATCCTTTAGTTGAATCCTTGGCCAATTGGTGAGCTTCTCTCTGAAGGGCAAATGGCTGGCCATAGCTCCAACTGACACTTTTGAGCCTCCGGAGCTTTCCCTTGTTGTCCCTCTAACTCTAGTATCAGTTCCTTTTGTCTTTCTTAATCTTGCATCATCTCATACTTCGCTTCCTTCACTGCCAGTTCAGCTGCTGCATCCACACATTTGGCTGCCATCGACAAAGTCATATTCTGGCCGGACTTACTGTGACTTATCAATGAAGCAGCGGATCCATAGACAGACTTTGTATAGTCACGGTGGAGCAGCTCATGAAGGTAGGATTTTGTCCTGTCAGTTCGTATTGTGGGACAAACACCACCAGAATGGCGTTTGGAGCTGGAATCAAGCTGACATTATTTTTCATGAAACAAATTTAACTGAGGTTTCAGTTACAAACTCATAATTCTGCTTCCAAACCCCCAAATAAAAACTTACATGTAGAAAATGTTGGTGTCCAATTGGTTACAAAACTGAGATAACACATGAAGGAGCTCATTTCAAAGGCAAGTGATGAGCAAACTAATTATATGCACAATTCTCATTGTCCAAATGAGGCAGAAAAGATTTACTGGACCATGTTCAAGTTTTAGGACGTTTTTGGAGATTCATTTACCTTTCTTCACTTGCCATATATACACAGTAGATCTACATGTAACAATCTGCCTGTAAAATACAACTTGTTGCAGATGATGTGGTTAAATCCATCACTGCTTCTTTGCACATCAGTTATTGTTATTTTAAGTGCCTACATAGTTCATGCAGACCGAGAAGCAAATTCAGTGAAAAAAAAGCCCTCTCAAAGTGAAATTAGAATATGTAACATTTAAATCAGTGATTCTGCATCATAATGCTGAAAATGTTTCTTTTTGGTGGTGAAAAAGACATTACATCCATCTATCCATTTTCTTCCGCTTATTCGGGGCCGGGTCATGGTGGAAGCAGGCTAAGCAAAGTAGTCCAGACGTCCCAAACCTCCAAAGGAAGGTGACCAGGAGAATCCTTATCAGATGCCTGAACCACCTCAACTGGCTCCTTTCGACGCGAAGAAGCAGTAGCTCTACTCCAAGCTCCCTTTGGATGTCTGAGCTCCTTACCCTGTCTCTAAGGGTGAGCCCAGCCACCCTGCGCAGGAAACTCATTTTGCTGCTTGACGATTTCACGCTCCAGTTTACCATCACTCATGAAGACCCCGAGATACTTGAACTCCCTCACTTAGGGCAGCAACTCACTCCCAACCCAGAGGGAGCAATGCACCATTTTCCGGCAGAGAACCACTGTCTCAGACTTGGAGGTGTTGACTCTCATTCCAACTGCTTCACACTCGACTGCAAACCGCCCCAGGGCTCCCAGGAGGACGGGCAAGCTCCCATAACCCCCACCAACAACCCTGCAAGGGTAAAGAGCTTGTCCACTGTTACACGGGCAGGACGGAATCGGCATTGCTCCTCCTGAATCTGAGGTTCGACAATCGGTCGGAGCCTCCTTTCCAGTACCCTGGAACAAACTTTCACAAGGAAGCTAAGCAGCGGGACCCCAATAATTGGAGCCCACCCTCCGGTCCCCGATTTTTTTTTTTTTTTTTTTAATAAATTGAGAACCACCACCCACTTCTGCCACTCCACAGGTACACAAGACAATACATCTTAAAAAAGAATCCAGGTTGTATAGGTTCGATGGCAAATTAAATGTACTAAATACAAATCAACAAATTTAAAGAACCCATCAAACATACTGGTAGTCTTTTCAGTCGATCCTAAATGCCTCATGAATTGTTCTTCTATCCAAATTGATTTCCACATGTGCACACGAAGCCCCATAACACAAACTCAAAGTGACAGAGAACCAAACTTACTTTAGAAAAACTACTGAAAAATTATTGAAAACTTAATTATCCAGATTTTTTTCACATTTATTGACGTCATTATGTATTATTTTAATGTTTAAGATTAAAATGATCAATGATGAAGACAATCTTACAATCGGTTAGTCTCAGAAAAGCATCTTAAAATCTTTGGATAACTCCACAATTGCTGCATCATCCAGATAAAATGAAAACTTGAGAAATATTGACATTTAGAGAGATACAAGCTGTTCACCTGCCAACTGTGTTATACTGAATTATTTTCTACTTTATGCTGATTTTATGAGAACCATTTCCATCACTGTCAGCAGCTGTTCACTCATCAATGAGTCCAGCTGCCCCTTTCTATTGATGAGTTAACCCTAGTCACGCCTTGTAAAAAGACAAATTAAATACACCCACCAAAGCCGTTCAAATATCCATGAGGTCACTGTATGTCACGCTTTTGTATGTAAACACCTCCTTCCTTACAGATACTATAAACATTTTACAGAGCCTATCCACAGCACGCAATCAGCATGAGGTCATCTTTCTCAATGGAAATGAGGACAACAGATCAATTTGAATATGAACATCCTCAGTTACCATTAGCAGGCCAGGTAGGGTCATATGTCAGAGGTGAAGTTATGACCTTACAATAGCTATAACCATAAAACCAAAAGGTGAATACAGATTCTTTCTTTGTTAATACATTTCATTTTTTGGTTTTAGGCTACACCCTTACAGCACAAAGCGTATTTCAATTAACACGTTTTGGTTATAATAATCAAGTAGTCCACTTACAGTGTTCATTTTGGGTCTTTTCATCCATGACAACATATGGAAAAATTAGCTAAAAAATACCAGGGTAATTCTATTTTTTTTTTTAAACTTTACTTCCAGCTGGCTACCTGAGGCTAGTGCTGCATGCACACTGACATCATGACAGGAAAAATAAAGTCATTTTTTTCGATGGAAAACGTCATCTACGCGAAGGTTATGACAAATTGGGAAAAAACAAAAGAGATGCAGCAGTGAAACGTGCTGTTCCTCAGGCAACAAAGCTGTACTGTATTTTGAAATAGCTATACTGAATTGTATTGACTATCAGTTTCATTACTTTGTATTCATGTAATGAATATAAAAATGTCAATTAGACAGACGTGATCACTATTACAGATTTCCACTGTACTATTGGCACACTTACAGAGGAATTCTAGGCTTTTCAGTGAGGAATGTCACCACATTTCTCCAAAATGTAGAAAAAGATTCACATTCTGAGATTGTATTCAAAGACTTTTTACATTTTTGTTGGGTTGGTTCAGTGTGTCCAAGATATCTGTGCATATGTGTATGTGCAGAATGCCTGTTGCTGGTGGTGTTGCTGTGCATGTTTGTCGAAACTGATATGTTATACAGCTATTCTCTAACATACCATTCATGCCCGCGTACAGGTAAGATCTGACACACCTCACATTGTTTGTCACACACATCTATAAACACAATATGTTCACCTACATACACATATCCATACAGTCATAACAGATTGCGGCTCCTACCTTAGCTATTTGAATGCCCTGAGTT
>LKNJ01007439.1:0-12459 GCA_002120245.1 Maccullochella peelii
TGTTCTAACTGCTGGTTTTTCAGACGTTTCTGTAGCTGGATATAATTTGTTGTGTGTTAAAATATGAATGAGGATAGTGATAGTGGGTTACTTGCTACAGTTGCATTTCCAGTATTGATAAACGGCGAAAACATAAAAAAACGAGGGGGTCGAGATGACCAGCTGACTTCGCTACGAGCTGATTGGCTGCTGAAACAGGTGACATGCCTTACGTTCTAAAACCAGCCACTGGCAACTCGACAAGCTGAGTCGCAGGCGGCGCCATCAGCCGGCTTGAGCCGAGCAGAGACGGGCCAGATCACACCACTGCAACTTTTCCCTGTAATGTTCTAAAACGGTTTCTCCAGTTGATCCAATCTAGCACCGCATTGGTTCCGTGAAATGTCGTTGTGTTTTGTGAAATGTTGTGTTTTGACCTTCAGGGCCACCGCACTTTCCTGCTGCTTCCAGGAAATGTCCCTTTGCTGGCATTTTAATCATCGTGACGATATTAATGCAGAGATGTAATCTGTTTTAATTAACACTGTAGCATGTATATCAAGATACTGATATGTTTGATATGAGAGTTTAATATTCACATTGCATATAATATCACCAAGCATGTAACATATGGAATAAAACAAGCATGTTTGTTGCGTCAGACACTAAAGACACTGTAAAAGTTAGAAGCACACCATTGCTCATGTCAACAAATTGACTGCTCACTAAGCCCCTCCCCCTTAGTTACTGCTGCTATGGCTGTCAACAATAACCAAGCAAGGCTTAGCAAAATGTGTCTTTCATTTCACACAGAAGTAAACAAAATGAATGTGGAGTTTGTCGGCTGAAAAGGTCGTCGCTAGCTGGTTTTATCAGCTGTAGCTGGCTAGCATAAGCTAATGCTAACACTGAAACTCTGCGAGTTGGTTGAAACCCCCCCCCCTTCACTTTATAGTTTTTCTAGCTGATTTGTTTTAAAATGAAAAGCCTGTAAAAGGTTCTTAAATATGCACTTGATGGCTACATGAAAATATGCTGAAAGACTGAGGCTAAAGCTGCATGTTCCAGGCAAAAAGTCAGCATCCTCACCAGCTAATGACCATAGCCCACCATATTCACCATAGAATAAAGAAGCAGCAGCTTTTCGTGTATTGCAGGGTCGAACACTTGGATTGCTTGGATGCGTAGAAAAACACTTGGACATGTCAATTGTCAAAAAGTGAAATAATGATCATTTGTTACAGGAATACACTAGAATGCATCCTCCAACTTGATTGACATTTTATTGCAACAGAAGCCAATGTTTTCTTCTGTTTTTAGCACTGTAGGCTTACGGTAAAGCAAGCCAAGCTGGAACACAGGCTGTCGACTCCAGCAGAAATTTTCCAAGCTGAGAAATAACATTAACAAACTGGGATACAGTTTTTAGGTCATGGAAGAACTCTGGTCGAGTTATGGAAAGTCATAAAAAAAATTGCATCATGGAACAAAAACTGATGAATGTGCTTTTAGTTTAAGTGCAGATTGGATTTTCCCTCAGTATGGTTTGACACAATGCTTTCTTGTTTGTTTAACCTGCCGGCCATTTATTGTCAGTTTTCCAATGTATTCAATACGTATACATGGTTGTTATAAGGTTTTCTTTTACTTTACGTTTAAGTGTTTTTGGTCAATAAATAGGCCATGGTGAGTGTGTTTGCAGTACACACATGTTAAACTGAAAATCGTTCCTAAAATATTATATGCTGGCACAGTTGTGCTTCAGACCTTGCCACATCTGCATTTGGCAAACCAAACACAGCATGAAAAACTGCATACTTTTGACTCAGGGCTTAAAGGAAACTTGACCTCCTGATTTATTAGAATGGGGATATCAAGTTAACAATAATCCCCTATGGGAAGCATGCAAGCGAAAGCATTGGTGACAAAATGCCTTACATGCAGGCATGCACACACACACTGGATTTAAAGTTTCTTTGTAGCAACTCAAAGACACTTATAACAACACACATGCACACACAAACGCACGCACGCACACACACACACACACATGCATGCATGCCCAAACACACTTCATTGTGTTGTGTGCCAGCAGTGAGCCAATGATCCTTGGCTGTGAAAGGGTTAACAGCGGTCATGATCCATCGCAGTAGGCCACCGCTCAATTATTCAACAAGCTGCGATCTGGTTTCATCACTGGTTTGTCACTGCCAGAGGTTTCATGCAGAGGGAAATATACACGTTCTCAGTCAGACTGGTCCCGTTAAGGCTCACAGATACAGTCACAAACACATTATGAATTATGTGTGAATTGACTTTAAATTGATATACAATTCATGTTGCAATATATAAAAAAACAGAGCCAGAGTCAAATGAGTCTTGTGTGTACATGGTTCTCTCCCCCACATGTACTCACAGGGACTGACAGAAACAAAGGCTGATTGTGACAGGAAACTAAAGGAATTCATGGGATGGCACTTCTCCCTTTGACAGCACATCTTCTCAGTGTGCCACAGTCAGGAGGTCACATGGGTGTGTGTGTGTGTGTGTTGGGGCATCAAACTCCATAATGTTCTGCTGTGGGCTTGAAATATTCCATATTGTTTTCCTTATAGAAAAGCACACTGATTTATTGCAGAATTTTCCATGTGAACTTGTTTTGAGCAGAGTTGCAGTTACGTTCATGCTCCTGGAACAAAACATGGATACTGTGTTTGTTTCCCAGCGGTTCCTACTGCTTCTCCTCCCATTGGGACTCTGTTTTGAAAAAATGTCCAATAACTTTTCCTGCCGATAACTGCCCACTTTCCTGATGACAAGCTAGTTTGCTGACAAAGGGGGAAAACATTACATCTCATTTTTCTCTCTTTCCCGTCAACATATTTTTCACAAAAAACCATGAAGTTTTCAACACCCACAGTTCAAACAAACATGGTGACCGCATTTCATTTGATGGCCTCTCGGTTTAGAGAGGTTGTGTGGTGACTTCAGGCTCTCTGAGCCTCGTTGGCTGACACTCTTAAAATCTTTCAAACCAGGAGTCTCTGTCCTTTACACTTTTACACACAAGTCAGACATCTGCACCCATCCACCATCAGTAAAGAGCAGGGGACACACAGAGAGTTGTGTGAAAATTTACACAATTAAGCTCGTACAGATCAAACCCACAGCACAAAAAGACCAAATCAAAAGTGTCCAAAATGCATGCTAACGTCAAAGACTCAGGCTTTAAGAGATGGCACAGGCCCCAGGGGGTGATTAGTGGGGTGCGGACAGGCATTGAGAGGCAGTCGGAGGTTAGATTGGCAGACACTTGCATCTCCCCCACATAATGACTCTCAGCTGTGCTACTCTCACTGTTTATGTTAGAGGAGTTTCACTGCAAACTCTTTTCCTCCCCATCGTCGCTTACTGGAAACTTCTGTCATCTTTTTATGCAGCGCTCCGTCTCTCTGTTTATCTGCTTGCTGTGTTTATCTGCATATAACTTGACAGTTTCTTTTCTTGAACTCTCTCAATCCTCTCGCTGCATCTAATTTTCTATCCTTCCCACGCACACTCTCTCCCTCCTTGCTTGTTCCCTTTCTCCTCTCCCTCTTTCTGCCATTTTCTCTCCTTTTCGCCCAGATCCCTAGATACTAATATATTTGAGTTTAGATATATGTTTCTCTACCCCAACCCAGGCACTTCCTCTCCAGCCAGGAAAAGGAGGATCTGGAGGGATTCATGAGAGTTTTTGTTACCCCCCCTCCCTCCCCCCCTCTCTGTCTCTCTCTCTCTCTCTCTCTGTCTCTCTCTCTCTCTCTCTCTCCCTCCCTCTCTCTCAGGGTAAGCTGCCTAGATCACTGCTACAGTACCCTAAAGAATTCAGTGCCTGAAATGAAATTATATGTTGCCATCTGTGATATTTTTTTTACAGTCGAGGGGAAGAATTGGAGGCACTGTTGTGGTGATCGAGGCTATTCCTAAGATGCATTTGCAGTAATCGCACAGGATGTTGAAGGGGAGATAGAGTTCGGAGAAATTACTGATAGAATGTCCTCTTTCTTTCTGTCAGCATAAATCATAAACCATCTTCTCCTCTCTGCACATCACAGTACCTTTGTCTCTCTTTCGCTCTCTCTCACCCGGCCCACATACTCCATATGTATTTTTAGCAGGCACAAGCTGGACCATGATGGTAGCTTCACATATGCAGTGTGAAAACAATGGACTTCTCATGTTGCGTAATATGATTGCAGATCTGTCCTATGCACACAACATATGTACTGTATGTAGACTCATATTTGGTCATTTAATACCCACTCTACCTGTTACAGAGCTGGCCACCAGCTATCATCTATCATGCACAGTTTTTCCCCGTGTGTAGGTGGCGAATCACTGTGATCACACTGTAGAGCTCGAGGCACAATTATACAAGTTCTATAAATGTCTTCATCCAGGCTGTTAGAGCTGTCAGTGTCCAGAATTAAAAAAGGGATCTATTCTACGACTGAATGACAAAATGAAAACATATGAATACATTTTAAATCTGTGACCAACAAAGAATGATGTACAAGTAATTTTTGAGATGTAATTTATCTAAATCACAATACAGTACATTGAATATGATTAGGTAAAATTGTAGTCCTTTATATAAAGTAATTAGTAAGTAGTATTAGTGCCTTGAAGTTACTCTCCACCCACATTTTTTTTTGTATAAAACATTCACCCTACAGGCTTGAAAGGTGGTTGTTTTAAATGACTCAGCTATGTGTTTTAGTCACCTGCTGTGTTCACATGCACTGCAGTGCCACTCTGACTTACCCAGTCTTTCTACATATGCTGCACCATTTGAACCTTTTATAGGCTTGTAAGCAATGTAGATACCAATGTTGTGGTGTATTTTCTTCCTAGCTGAGAATGATCCCTGATCCCATCTCTCCATGGAACTCTTGTGGTTCCTTCATCACATTTTTTTGTCCTTATGAACTAATGGGTGAACCTTTTTATATATTTTTATATATTTTACCGATATTCACATTGTATCTCTCTACTCTAATTTTGAACCACAGTTGTGTTAAGATAGTAATTCCCTATATATAAGACATGTTATCACTTTTATAAATGTTAAACTATGCAAGGTTATGAGCACACATTTGAGTCATACTGGTGAAATTTGTCTTGCTCCAAACCCTACCTTCAAGTGGAATTACGTATACAGTACATGAAGCAATTTGTTAATAGGAAAAATGTATCACCCAGACGAATCATGTACAGGATTACAACTTGTGCTTGAACCAAATCAGTTTCAGGTTAAACTTTAGTAAGAGGAACAAGCAAAAGGATTAGGATTTCCACTTGGCAAAAGTACACACTTTTTTCATTCTCTTCCAGGAGGCTCTTGTCCAGGCTGAAGACCAAACCCAGGCCCAGTCCCAGTCGCAGTCACAGCCCCAAATCGACCCGTCCAAGCTCGTTCCACGCCTGTGCCACCTGGTGCGGTCTGATGCAGGCTACGGCTTCAACCTCCACAGTGATCGTTCACGGCCCGGACAGTACATCCGCTCCCTGGACCCAGGATCAGCTGCAGCCCGCGCCGGGCTCCGGCCACAAGACAGGCTGATTGAGGTAGGACGGAGGAGCGTGGGTGGAGTGTCTGGGTGACACAAGAACAGGAACACCTGACAGTAGAATGCAATCCAATACAGTAGTTCTGCAGTAAACCCTACCTCTGGTTCAGTTTTTGTTGACACTGTCAGATTCAGCTCTCTTGCTGTTGGACTGCATTATATTATCGTTGTTACACAGTGTATGTATGTGTATGAGTGTGGGATGTAAACAAACACAAATACATTATTCGGATATGAACAAGTTATGCCCTTTGAACGGATACAAACGGCATCTGCAATTCTGACTTGTATTTTGCCACTGTTAGAACCTCCTGTTCTATTTCCAATGTTAATTTCCACACAGACCATTAACGGTTACATAGATTTTAGTTTTTAGTTTTTGTTAATTTTTGTTAAATTTTTTATATGGGGTTCAAGCACAAATCATGTTTTATTATTTGATAAATTTAGGTGGTTAAAATATTATGAAATATTATAAATTATAAAATAAATTAAGCAATCTACATTATTTCTTACAACTTTTGGTGCAGGTCCAAATACAGATACAAATACAGATGTTTGTGTGACATAAACAGATACAGCGTTACACCCCTAGTGTGTATGTGTCTGGTTGGTGGAGCAGTTCGGCGTGTTTTATGTGTGTGCTCAATAAGAAGTTAATGGGGTGAAGGGGAACCTCCATAGCAGTGCTGATAATCTGGAAGGAATTTGGTTAGTAGAACGTCAAGCACGACAAAGTGAGTGAGTATTATGTGAGTGTTCTCATGCATACATGGAGATCATGAAAAATGAACACACGCTAAAGAGGTGATTATTGATAAATGTTTCTGGGTTAGTCTGGTACAAGTCAGTAGTATGATTGACCGAGTGAGAGAAGATCCCTCGAGAGGCTTCTTGTAAGCCTTCATCCTGGCACTTTGGAGAAGCGCGGTTTTTCTGTATCTTTGTAGTGTGTGTGTGTCACTGTGTGCCTACACACCTGATTTTTGCACACGTGCCCACATTTCCACATCACCATTAAATCCATTACCTCCAAATAAATCTATATATACTCTTAGAAGACTTTATCTTGAGCATTTACTTCATGACACACAAACACACAGCACTGCCTACCCTTTTCCACGAAAAGTAGCTATTGGCTGCTGTTGGAACTAATTTATTTGTGTTGATTTAAACACAGAACAAGATGTAAGATAGAGGGAGAACACCTGCATGCACCAGCTTATTGGAGACTAACTAAATCCAACAATAGTACAAATAAAGATCAGTTATCTGTGTACGATCCTAAAAATATTCCCTCATCAGAGATTTAGCCAAACTGCTTCATCACTCAGATGTTTACATTGGTCCAAAAAAGTAGCTGGACTTGCTATTTTAGAACAAAGCTGTTACGAGAGTCTAAAGCTACATTTCATGCACTCTTCCACACCTGATTGAATACAGATGTGACCCCATCTACATACACTGTCACAGCTGTAATGGCAGGAGTCACACTTGTGTCTGCTGTCAGGTCCTCGTTTGTAATGACAACAGGACCTGAAGCCTGGACTCAATCTTCACTGTGTGTCAGGCTGGAGAGAGAGAAGAGGTCGGTCATAGGGGAGAGGAAAGTCAGTAATAAGTCAGGCTGATCGCAGGGGCTGATGGGGGAGAGCGATGGGGGAGGAGGGAAGGAGGGGGGTGTGTTTATGTATGTCTCTTCTTAAAAAACATGAAGAGAAGTAGAGGCAGACAGTGTGTGTTGGATAAGAGAGAAAGGGGCAGCAGAGCGCAAAGATGCAAAGACAAGAAGGAAGAGAGTGTCCTTAACAGAAGATTAACAAAAGCAGACTGTTAACTTCAGACAGTATCACAAAGTCTCAAGTTTCTGTCACACACAGAACAACATACTTCTAAGTGAATTTAAGTCTCATAAAAGTTAAAGGTCATTTATTGAAATCTCTGAAAGGGTTGAGGAAATGGGTGACAAAGACCATGGGTCTTCAGTCAACTCTCCCCTGGTTAAAAAAAAAACATGCTTTAACATCATCATTTTCATTATAAGCAGTTTTTCATCTGAGTGTACACACACAACATTCGCCCTGCATTCCCATGACCTTTGCCCTCACTGGCTGTACATCAGGATCCAGACCAGGCTGCAGAGCAGGCCAAACAGGACTCAAGCAGGGTCTGATAGTAAGGTTAAACAGAGTTAATTTAGGATCCCCCAAATTATAAAGGAACATACTTGTGGTTTTGCATGTTTTAGACAATTTTTGATTATTTTCTTACCTTCCAGGCAGCTATTGGTTCCATTTGGTAGCAGTCCATGACAAAACATCCTCAAATCAACTTGCAGATACTTAAAAGTTGTTTGACACAAAAACAGGATAATCCGTCACGTTGTTTTTTCCCAAAGGTAAATTTAGTATTGCCTTGTAAGGCCTGTTTTAAAAATGCTTCCTGACTGGCGCTTTCAAGGACTCCGCAATAACAGACTGCGTTATTAAAATCTGGTATATTTATAAGATATTTTGTAGAAAAATCAAACAGAAGACACTGACGCAATAGTTTGACATTTTGGGAAATAGGCGTATTTGCTTTCTTGCCGAGAGTTGGATGAGAAGATTGATACCACTCTTTTGCATGGTAAATACATGTATGTAGCTGGAGCCAGCAGCTGGTTAGCTCAGCTTAGCATAAAGACTGGAAACAGGGGGAAACAGCTAGCCTGGCTCTGTCCACTGGAAACAAAAACTCACTAATTAACACGTTAAATTTTGATTGCAAAAACCAAAGTGTAAAAACAACAATTATTAGTTTTACGGGGGGGATATGTGCCAAGAAATGTAACTACTTCTTGGCCACAAGCAGATACTTCCTGGAGCCAGGCTAGCTGTTTCCCCTTGTTTTCAGTCTTTATGCTAAGCTATGCTAACCAGCAGCTACATATTTACCATATACATATGAAAGTGGTATCAATCTTCACATCTAACTCTCAGTAAGAAAGCAAATAAGCATATTTTCCAAAATGTCAGGCTGTTCCCTTAAAGATGTTGCTGTTTCTTCTAGAGACAGGAACAAATGACAAAAGTGATGAAATGTTCATTGTATCTACAGTGTCACCAGCAATTTTAGGTAATTGCTATTTGATTTTCATGTTGTAGTGAACTCAAAACAGTCAAAAACGTTGCTTTGCAAAATAGTTGACATTAATATAAACTGACCAAAATATGGATAACCATCAGTATGGTACTGTAACTATGATCAGGACCACTAAGCAGAGCTGCAGTTGTTCATCAAAGTCTGTAAGAGGCAAAATGTTGTTGATCACACTTCAGTGGCAGTCTTGGCATTAGAAGATGCTGAAGTACTGACGCTCCACTGAAACATTAGATGGCTGGTGAGAGTGTGTGGGAACATCCTGTAGCAGGTCACTGAACAGTCGGCCACCTCCCTATATCTCTCCATGGAGACATCAACTGAGGATCACATTTACATGCACACACACAAATGTTGTTGGAAGGTACTCAAGACACTGTCAGGCCAAATTAAGTTCAATTAAATACGTTTTACTTGCATATGTACATGTGCACACACTGCCAAAGAAGATCTGAATATAAATTATATTTAAAAAATATTTAAACTGTGAGCAGTGCTTTGTATTATTTATGTATCCATTCACTGTATATATTTATGTATTTTTATTTGTGAAAAATTAAATGTATGTTTACTGTTTCCATAAAACTTTGCACTGTCTTTGTATTGCAAATATCTTAAATTGACTGCGGGATACTGTAAGGTAAACTTTATGAGACTTTCACGGCAGCTGATAACTTTATATCAGTGTTTTAGTTTAGCTTGGACCAAAAAATCTGAGCCCCTGTTGAGTTAGTTGGCTGCAGTGTGTGTGTGTGTGTGTGTGTGTGTGTGTGTGTGTGTGCGCGTTGATAATTGCAACCGTCTCTGACCATGCGTCAAGACAACGCCTGTGTTATCTGTCAGCAGCTTGTTAGAGAGGTGAACAACCATGACAGATCTCTCTCTCTCTCTCTCTCTCTCTCTCTCTCGCTCTCTCTCTCTCTCTCTCTCTCTCTCTCTCTCGTCTCTCGCTGCCTTTTTCTCTCACCACGCCCCATTACACTGGAGTTGTATCAGCAGCTGGCCTTGTAAAGGCTATAGTGAGAGCTCAGCTTTCTAACAATGTTTGGCAGAAGCTATGACACCAGTGAATGCCTCATCAGTCTCTCTGCTGTGTGCACTCTGGACCTCTCACAAACTTGAGGGTGACATCAAAGACCATACAAAAGTGCACCACGCTCATTTTTCCAATAGTACCCACATATACACTTGGGGTTAATTTCATGATAGCCCAAAAATCAGCTCCACAGTGATTTGACACCTGGGTGATGAACACTCTCAACAGCTATTGGATGGGTCGTCATGTACAGACGTTCATGGGACCCAGAGAGGTGGGACCAGTGGGTCACATTTTACATTTATCCAGTAAAATACCTCAGTATCTAATAAATGGATTTGCATAAAATCTTGTACACGCAATGAATCCTAATGATTTTGGTGAACCCCTGACTTTTCCTCTAGCCTCCACCATGATGTTCACATATGTGGTTTAAAGTGAAATGTCTAAACAACTATTGCATGAGTTGCCATAAGATTTGGCCCACACATTCATGTCACCTTCATGATGAATTATAGTCACTTGGTGATCCTTTTACTTCCCATCTAGTGCCATCAAGTCAATATTTCAGTTTGTCCAATACTTTAATTGATGGCCAAATACCTGCAAAACTAATGGCATTCCCATCAGCCTCAGCTGTACTTTGTGTTTAGTGCTAATTAGCAAATGTTAGCATGCTAATACACTAAACTAAGATGATAAACATGGTAAACATTATACCTGCTTAACGTCAGCACGTAAGCAGTGTCATTGTGAGCATGTTTGCATGCTGACGTTAGTATTTAGCTCAAAGCATCGCTGTGGTACAGCCTCACAGAGAGGCTGGCATTGCTGTAGACTCCTACTATAATTGTGAACAGGCAGGGATGTTGACAATGAACAAAGATCTAAATAATTTTTCATGAAACTATATCCATCATTTCAACCAAGAACTGCTGTCCTTTGCTGAGACATCACCATGAAACCTTTCTACACTTGATTTGGCAAATGTGCCACTCACTCTTTCCACTGGAAAAACATGATAGCTGTTCTGGGAACATTAAATTTCCACTATTTTATTTATCATTTATCAGTTCATGAATTAATTTGAGGCAACAAATAGGCCGTGCAATTGCTGAATAATGCATTATCTATAAAAGCTTGTTTGACAATGTCCTGGGGTTTCAACAGGCATCTAAGTCTTTGCGAAGCTCAACTGGAGACCGAAGAGTTAAAAGTCACACATGCGTCATATTCACAGATGTGCAGATGCATGTGAAATTGTTTTGATCAATCCAAGGTTAGTCTTGGGGACACACACACACACACACACACACACACACACACACACACACACACACACACAAACCACATCAAAAATGCAGCAATGGATTTCAGGTGGTTGAATTCGCCATGCCTTTGATGAGACACACACTTAAACAAACACACACACACACACACACTAGTATCAAGAGGTTCCCTGAGGAATAGTCCCATGAGAAATAAGCGTCTGTACTGTTCCTACAGCATGTATTAATTAGCACGGTGGGCAAAGAGCAGAGTGTCTTGTCTTGTGTGGGATGGACTGTTAATGAAGGGCTGTGAAACATGACTCAACACCTGTTGTTTGGCCGAACACAAAGATGCTTGTTCTCTCTGTATCAAACTGTCTGTCTGTGTCCCTGGCTGACTGATGATGTCTGTCTTATCTGTCTGTCGTGAGTCCTGGGAAGAAAGGATAGATGAGAGATTTTTGATACGAAAGAGAGAAGAGGAGAGGGGAGGAGCTGTTCACATTTTCCATCTGTTGATTCCACTCTTTCTTCATGTTTCTTCCAACTAATTTACAGTGTTGTCTTCCTTCCTCTCTCTCTCTCTCTCTCTCTCTCTCTTGATCTTGTTTTCCCTTCCTTTCTTCCCTGACAGACCCATAAAGTCTCGCTCATTGAACCTATTTACCTACAGTCCTATTTTCTACATTTATTTCACCCCATTTTCCTCACCCACAAACAAGAGCAAAAGCTCATTTGACGAGTTTGCACTTTGCTTTCTCTTCCTCATCTTGTCATAAGCAGTGAATTTTAAACAAATTCCCCCTCAGGACTCGGACACCTGAAACCTGCACAATAGCCGGAGCCCAGGAGAGCCATCAATAATTGATTGTGTACCAACACTAACTTGGCGTGGTGCTTTAGAGAAGCCCGACAAAGCTGTTGAAACACAGGCCTCCAAATGCACGCAGCATCCAGATAAGGGCAAGCAATGACAGGCTATTGTGTTTTGCTAGTTAGGTATAGAGGCAAGGGCAATATTGTCACATAGATTGTCAGTCACATGCACACGTATTCATTTTGTCCCTCTGTTCAGCTGTTTCTGGCCCTGATGTTTTCTGATTGTTGTAGCCCCTTTTAGAAAGTATTTATGAGTCTTCTTTTAATGTGGTTAATCATAACTCCTACATCTGCATGAACAGCTGTGCTAAATGCTTTCCTGAATCGCTGTTGCAAGAATTCCTGATTCAAAACATGAGTTTGGGCAACATTGTGTAGAGTGGTGCAGGCCTCTGAGAGTCATCTTGAACAGCGTGTGATCAGTATGTTGTTCCACGGCTCCATCTACTGGGCGAATGAGGCAGCACAGGTTCTCAGCATTGCATACAGTATGTCAGAATCAGAATCAGAATCAGAATCAGAATCAGAATCAGATTTATTG
>LKNJ01007440.1:0-12455 GCA_002120245.1 Maccullochella peelii
GTGGACAGGAGGAGCCGGGGTCGAACCACCAACCCTGGGGTTGATGGACAACCGCACTACCCTCTGTACCACAGCTGCCCCCAAAGTGGTGGCTGAAGCGCAGGAGAGGCGGGCTGCTGCGGCCCAAGAGGTTGCTGCGGCCCAGCAGGAGAGGTGGGCTGCTGCGGCTCTGGAGGCTGCTGCGGCGGCTCAGGCCACTCTGGCTCGGGTGGCGGCGGAGGCTCAGGCCACTCTGGCTCGGGTGGCGGCGGAGGCTCAGGCCACTCTGGCTCGGGTGGCGCAGGACAGGAGGATGGCACCGCACCCTCGGCAAGGGGACGGGAGGCTGAACAACGACCACTCGTACCAATCTGGATCCTCGGAAGGCAGGTCCTCCCACTCCTCCGAATCCGAACCACCGGGGTCTGAAGCGTCACCGGTAGACGACTCCCACTCGTCCAAACTGGAGTCATCAATGGCGAGTCATCAATAATTTCTTACATTCTGCATGTTCTAATGGGTGATATTGTTTAATCATGAAACAGGTTTGTGGTGTTGTCAGCCTTAGCTGGCACGTGTCTTCGGCACAGTTTACTCTGTTTTTTGTCGGATTGTCATTAGCCAAAATATCTCCAAACTACTGAAGATGAGTGACCTTTCTAGACGACGATGGCTTTGTCCTGCTTCGAGCTGGTCATGGGCACTGTTTTCTTTGGTGTCACTCATTTTGCTTAATGGTATTTTGCATATTCCACTACAAGATTGTTAGCCACTGTGTCTGTAAGCATACCTCTATTTCTGCGACGTGATTTGTTCTTTTATTCCTGCGAATTGATCGGCTCTTTTATTCCTGGCTTCTGATTGGCTCTTTTAATCCTGCAACGTGATTGGTTCTTTTATTTCTGGCTTCTGATTAGCTCTTTTAATTCTGCAACATGATTGACTCTTTTAATCTTGGCTGCTGATTGGCTCTTTTCATCCTGACTTCTGATTGGCTGCTTTAATCCTACAACATGATTGGCTCTTTTATTCCTGGCGTCTGATTGATTCTTTTAATCATGCGACGTGATTGGCTCTTTCATTCCTGCAATGTGATTGGCTCTTTTATTCCTGCGGCATGATTGGCTATTTTAATCCTAGAAGAGCCAATCACATCACATCAGTCCTTAAATCAAATTGCAGGGCACGGTTTTGCAAAATGAAGTTTTGATAATGTGAAATGGTTGGCAAGACTCAGAAGTATGTCTTTCTTGTCTTCCATCCTTAATATTTTCTTGCATTTTCTGTCTGGGGCTCTGTGGAAAATACCTTTGAAAATTAACAAGGTTGCAAAATTATTTTTCATGTGATTTAAACAAGTTGCTTTGCCAAGATCTAATCACTAACATTCCCTAGAACCAGTGTCATTTAATCCCTGCTACAAAATGAAAATGTGGCCATGTTGTTATTACTTTGATACAATTCCCATCTAATAACCAGGTAATACTGCTTTTTACACTGCTAACTGCAGCACTTGTACTCTTAGCACTATTTCGAGTGGCATCCTCATGCCAAACACACAGCTCAGTTTTGGCTGCTGAAACCACTTGGTGAGCTGTCCCTGGCTTGCTCTGCCTTGTTCTGCATGGTTATGTTCTGCTTGACCATGGCTCAGCTGTGCTTCCCTCTGGGGGGGCTCATTTGTAAGACTCCCTCCCTGCGCTACTCTAAAGCAAGTACTACTTGCTTACATATGGCCCTCAATTTGTTTGGTTACTGTGGGGCTAGGAGAGACTGCATTGGAAAATGTACTACACAAATGACTGACACGTTATTGTTTATGGCCAGAGGAGATTGTGACTGTTGTTATTGTCCTCTCATTAGGGCTATGAATATAGAGAAAATCACTGCATGATGATGATCTAGTGTGCTGCAGAGCTCAGGCTGCTGAAGCTAATGCTGAACTAGGTGTTGTAAAACAACTGCAGTTGGTGATTTTTTGTTTCCTTGACTTTATAGATTTGATACTACTTACTTACTTATAAATATTGCATTTTCACTTTTACTTCAAAGAACCCTGTTTGTTACTGAATTATCTTAAATTTATGTTTAACTATTGTGTCTTTCTAGGCAAATATTAATTGTAAATAAAAACAATTGAATCATTTTTTTATTTTTTTATTCATGCAGTGGAGGTGGCAGTGTCTGCACGTCTTCCTCTCAGGCTCCAACATCTTCCAGTAATAACTACATTTAACCACTTAATTTTTTTTCCCATGACGAATTTTCAACATAGTTTGGTGCAAATACATTCTTAATTTTTTGAGACACACTGTTAACAGACAGATAGAATGAGGTGCAAACATCTCTAAGATCCTTCCAACAGAGGTTATACTGGGTTCGGTATGACTATTGTCCGGTAACCACGTCTGCTTTGAAGGATGGATGGAGTACAGCACATACAATCCCTATGTACAACAGATTGCTTAATGTCAGAGGTACAATGAATATTTCAAAGACTTCTGTTTATATTGAAATCTCTAATCCAGACTGAGATTTGTTAAAATGTGAAAAGATGGTGTCATGGCACACTTAAGCGTTTTTTTCTCCAATTTGTACACAGATAATTCAGCTCTCTGTGTGTGTGTGTGTGTGTGTGTGTGTGTGTGTGTGTGTGTGTGTTTCTTTAAGCCTGTGTGATGACCATTTTTTGTCTTTTTTGCCACAATGTCTTAGAGGATAGAACAGGAAATTATATTGTAAAAGTAGTCGGGGAAAGCAATATCCCATCATCAGTGAGGGGAAAACTGTTCTCACAGGTATTGAATTGACTGTTCATTCATGTATATGTAAAAATGGCAACTGCAAATCCAATATAAACATCCCATTCTAAGCGGCACAGTTTGACTGTCAACTGATGCTCAGCACCGCAATCAGGGATTGTCAGCAAGAGATTAAAAGATATTTTCCTCTTCAGGCGGAGTAAATTGGTTTTGGATTAAGGCTGATTGATTGCTGCTGAGGAATACAGCAGTCTGTTTGAAATGCTCAGTTCTGAACACACAAGTAATTTCAGCAGAAGCTACTCAAGGAAATCACACCGGATGGAATCGATAGATATTATGTAGCAGTTACCAACATTGCATTGTTCAAGGTTATCATTAAAGGCTTGGAGAAATATTATTCAAAGGCTCATTATATGGCCTTGAATGTGTTTGGATGTCATCATGAGATACAGACAGAGAGAGCTTGTATTAAGATGTCAGTGTGTGTGTGTGTGTGTGTGTGTGTGTGTGCATTTCCACATGTATATCAGTGTTTATGGATCAGTGTGCCTACTTTAATCTTATTGCAGACTGTTCTTGTGGTGTCAGACTATAATGTATTTACTCTCCTGGTCCGGGTTTTTCTGTTTTATTGAATTTTAACCACAGCTATTAGTACATTGTGCTGTGTCAGGTAACTATCAGTTAGTCTATTCTTATGTTTTTGGTATATACTGTACATTACTGTATATATACATTATATTCTGTTTTTGTGCAAGCTAGGGTTTACTGCACCTAGGGTTGTGGTGAACAAATCTGAAACCAGTGTAGGGTTAAGAGACCTTATTCTTAAAACAGTTTAGGATTTTTAGAAATCACACCACTTCCCTGATCTGTTTAACTGATATTTGTTTGTTGAGCCGTGAGTGGAAATTAGTTTCTATTGCCAGCCCATCACCACTAGGGTCATTGTATTGCTAATTAACAGGGTTAGCACTTCTGTAGCGAATTGAGCAATCAGTCAAGTCCCTTGACTTTAAAAGTCACTTCCCTGACACGCCATGACAGGGTCCATATGTAGTGACAGGAGTTATTAATACTCCCGACCACAAGAGGGCAGCAACGACTAGCATACCCTACCTGTAAGCTACACTTGTATTGTCTCGTTTAGACAGTGGAATTCAGAATTCAAGAAGACACACGAAGCTGGATGTAACCGAGTTTGCTAAAGTAGTAATAAATAATTATATTTGATGAACCCAAGTTTCTTCAGTTTTTATTAAACTAGTACTAGAACCTGCTACTTACCGTCGCGGGACCTCAAGTATTCGAGGTGTTCAACACATTTTTGTACACCGACACAGATGATAAGGACAAGTTCGACACAGTTGTTAAGAAGTTTAAGGAACACTGTTCCCTGAAGAAAAATGAAACATTCGAATGGTATGTTGTTTCGCTCACGCATGCGAGCTTTGATGCTTTTTTGACAGACTTAAAATTGAAAGCTAGGACTTGAATTCTGGAGTATTGCAAGATTCAGTGATATCTAATGATATATTTCCATGGCGCACAAACCACTAGCTTACGATAAAAAATTTTTAATTTGGTCAAATGTGCTACATATTGAAGGAACTGTGTTGTTTATGTTTCAAAAAATATTTTGTTTTCACACTAAAGCATTCATATCTGTACCGTCACTTTAAGAGATCGAATATTTTTGGATTATTATCAATTGGTTTATTATTGTCAATGAAGGGGACTTGCTGCGAAGTGTGGGTGCGTGCACCATGCATACCTTCGGTGGAGGAGGATGATTGTCCCGCAATAGTAGCCAGAGTTGGCGGTGTTCTCTTGAGACATAGACATTACGTTTTAGGACATGCTAGTCTCGATAGCAAGATCAATAAGCTCAGACCTTATTGATTTTCGGGTTTTGAAACATTTAGAACTGGGTCCTTATAGAACCGGGTCTCAATCCCAATCCCTAATGACGTATGGGAGTTCGTAGTTGTTTGTCAAGATCCAGCAGAGTGCTTCGGATAAAAAATTTAATATTTTCGGGCTGCTCTACTGCTAACTAGTATGCGCACTTCCAGAGGACACTGAAAAGATGCCTGTAGTCAGGGTGGACGGGAAGGACTTTGAAGGCTCTGGTGATGTCTGCCTTGGACAGGAGGTTGAAAGTTAGGAGATGGAGAGGACTCTCGGAAGTCTGCTGGTCTTCTTCAAACAGATCGCTATCTGAAGTTCTCTAAGTTTGTTGGCTACTTAGTCTTTCACAGGTCATGTGAAAGGGGAAGTGAACGGATAAGGTGTGCTTAAATACTTTTACCGAACCTAGTTATAAAACTTTATTTAAAAGATGATGCACAGCTAATCGTCCATGCTCCCAAGCAGGTTCCAGCGCTGCTATAAAGCTGAAGCTAGAACTTGACCGAATGATGTCACTGGGAGTCATAAAGAAAGTGGAGTAGCCCATGGAATGTGTGAATTCAATGATGTGTGTCAAGAAACAGACTGGCGACAGATGCTACATGTTCATGGAAAGACCTGAATGGCAACATAAAGAGGGAACATTACCAGATTCCAACCAGAGATGAAATAACAAGTGAGATGGCCAATGCAAAGTTCCTCAGCAAATTGGATGCATCCCAGGGCTTTTGGCAGTTGAAGATAGTATAAAGTACTGTACATTCAATACACCGTTTGGCCACTACTCCTTCCAAAGGATGCCTTTTGGAATCTCCTCTGCTTCCGAGGTGTTCCACAGGACCATGGAGCACATCATAGAAGGCATTGACGGGGTATGGATGTACATGAATGACCTTGTGCTATGGGAATCCACACTGGAGGAGCACAATTAGAGGCTCATCAAAGTTACAAAGCATTCAGAAGTACGCACTGAAGCTGAACATAGCAAAACGTCAGTTTGGTGTTAACAAGAGTGCTGGGAATGATCAATTTCATTGGTAAATTTATACCAAACCTGTCTTAAAAAACAGTGCACCTGAGACAGCTGTTACACGAAAGATGTGAGTTCAAGTGGACTGACAATCATGAAGAGGAATGGGCCCAACTGAAAACCACTCTCACAACAGAACCGGTGCTGACATTCTTTGACTCGTCCAAAAAGACAAAGATATCCATTGACTCATCAAAAAATGGGATTGGAGCTGTGCTACTACAGGCTAATGGAGAAGATGGGATGCAGTCACCTACGTGCTTAGGACTAGTATATGGATTCGAGAAATTCCACAGCTATGTCTATGGCCTACCAACATTTGTGGCAGAGACAGACCACAAGCCATTGATAGCCATCATCAAGAAAAACCTCAGCAAGATGTCCCAGTGAATTCAAAGACTGGTGATGAAGCTACAACGCTATGATTTTAACCTGTTCTACACACCGGGTAAGAACATTGTGCTCGGTGATACTCTGTAAAGGACGACAACACAGAGTGAAGCACACAGTGAGAGCTCCACAAAGATTGATGTGAATCTCCATGTGAACCGGATCACTGAATCACTACCTGAGTCTGACATGAAATCCAAGCAGATTGCAGCTGAAACAGAGAAAAACACAGGCCTACAGAGAGTCATCAAGAATCTGAATGAGCTGAGCTGAGTGTCGTCAATGGGCTTCTACTCAGAAAAAATAGAATTGTCATTCTTCAGTCACTGAGACCAGAGATGCCGAAAAAGGCTGCACCATGCACCTTGGTATGGAAAAATGCAATAGAAGAGCCAGAACAGAACCTGGGTGGAAATAATTACCTGCTGGTGATCGACTACCTATCCTTCAAACACATGAAGTCAATCTTTGCAAGACATGGCATCCCCAGATTGTCTACAGTGACAATGGACGATGCTACAGCTGCAAAGAGTTCCAGAACTCCAAGGAGTATGACTTTCGACATGTGACTTCAAGCCCCCTGTATGTCCAGTCAAATGGTAAAGCAGAGAAAGCAGTTTACATAGTCAAACAGCTGCTCAAGAAAGCACAAGACAGCTCAGATCTATACCTAGCTCCACCTCTCTCAAACCTACTTTGTAAAAAAGATAGATGACATACTCCTCATTTCCTCACCCACCTGCTGACAAAACCTTAACTATATTCACCTCTTAATCTTGTATTCTAACTTCCTTTTCACCCGTCTCCCAATGAGGTACTAACTACTAATGCCCAACCACCTGCCCTCTTGACCCTATCCCCTCTCACCTTCTTCAGTCTATTGCTGCTGACCTCATTCCTTTCCTTGTCCACCTCATCAATACTTCTTATATTAACTAATTCTGTCTTTCCCTGGTCTGAAACCCAGGTGGGAGCTCGAATCTCTGCGTGTCTGACTGACATCTCTCAGTGGATGTCTGCACACTACCTGAAGCTCAACCTCAACTAAACTGAGCTGCTCTCCCATCCATGACCTCTCCATTACCATTGAGAACTCTGTGGTGTCCCTGGCTCGGACTGCAAGGAACCTAGGTGTGATACTGGATGAATAGAACCCGCTCCTGCAGATTCATCCTAACATCTGAAGGATATGTCCATTCCTCACCCATGAGGTGGTGCAGGTTCTGGTCCAGGTTCTTGTCATCTCCACTATGCTCTGCTAATGCCAATCGGCTTGCTACTCCCTCACTATGAGGGGGGCCCAGCTACCGCTCAACAAAATCAACTGTTTGCTGTTCTGATACCAAAAATGTAACAATAATTAATAACCTCAAAGAGGCACCAAAATTATATAGTTAACACATTAATTGGATGAAAAAACAGATGAAGTGGAGTGATTACACTCACTTCAGGCTATCAGAAGTAAACAGTGTTTACTTCTGATAGCCTTTTAAGCTTTCATTAAATTCACCTCGGGACACCACCCTTAAATAAGGGAAAATGATAGCCAATTAATTAATAAATCAGTCAATTTCATAATTCAAAATATACTAACATATCAATTTGGAATTTTGATTAATAATTAAATTAATAACTAAAAACAAGCCATATCAATAACTGGTAAAGGTTGAAGGGTTTTGGAGTTCTGAATAGTTGAGGTTAGCAAAACTCACTCTTGTACAACATTAAATACAGTAAACCAGAATGTATATCCACAAGCATTTATTTATCAAATAATAAAAAGGTAAATTACACAACAGTTAATCTAACTAATATGTACTTAACTATACAAAAGGAGTGTGTGCGCACATGTCGGTGCGCGCCAGAAAGAATGAGTGTGTGTTTCTTTGTTCAGCCTGTGTGTTCCACACGTGCACAGGCAGAAACACACGTGTTAGGCCAGAAACAAAAGAGCACGTGAAGGGGGAGCTTTAAATTTCTTGCCCGCGTGTGTGGAAGCCAAATCAAAATATGTGTATGTGATCAGTGTAGGATAATGGTGCCTGGTTAGAAAAGAGGATGGTTAGTTTGCATGCAACCCTGTGTCTGTGTAAAGCATAACTAACATCAATTTAGCTCTGTGGTGGAGCCAATAACCTAAACAGAGATCACAACAATACAGCTCAGTAAATAAACAAAATCAACACATGTAACATCACAGTACATTGATAAAGTTTAACAGACCTGCGCTTAGCCGTGCACCGTTATTATGCTAGCTGTATATGCCCAGTTAGTTACCAGTTCATGAAGAGAGGAATTCCTTGGTGTGCTGCTGTGTTAGCTGGTGATTCCATCAGTTGTGGATTTGAGCCAGGCTGGAAAAGTTGCGGTTCCAATGTTGAATACAGTCTTTGCTGTGCAGTGTTCTGATGGTGTAGGTTGGAGGAAACCGGTCGCTCCTTTGTTCTCTTTGCAGAGTTAGCAGCTCGGCGCTAACTTGCTTTGTTGATCCTGTTGCTCTTTAAGTTAACTTAGCAGGCAGACTTTGTGTCGTAGCCGCTAGTGCTAAATAAACTTGTTTACCCTAAGTTAGCGGTGTGCTAACTCGGGATCTTACGCAGGCTCTCATGTCGCTGCCGTAAGAAGAGCGTTCAGTGTGTCTGCTCCATTGCAGACTACACAGTGGAGGGGACCTCCGTTGAGGTCAGAGAGGAGAAGAGGTAAGAGACAGAACAAAAGGGGAGCTGGCATTTTCTTGACCTGGTCAGGGGTGTAATCCAGTAGCTATCAGGTTACAGTTACAGATTGGAGGAGAGGGACGACTGTAAGCGTAATGTCTTACATTTCAAAATAAAAGTTCAGTTTAATTTGTTGTTATTGTTACTGTTCATTTGTGCGCAGGAATTATGCATTTGTGTGCATAGAATATTTATTCAAGAGCATGATTTAAAATATATCCCGGATACGGGAGCTGCCATCTTGCGCTGGAGACACCATTTGGAGCCAGCGTCTGTGCAGTAGTGGTCCGCAGTGGAGCCGCGGTATTGTGTTCCCGCCCATACACCCGCCTAAACCAATCGTGAGTACATTCACAGTTGTCAATCGTGACATCTCACCCTGTTTTTAGAGCATCCAATAACTAATTAAAACCAAACTTATCAGAAAAATTAACACTTGAAAATATATTTGCGTGATAAAAACTACCTAAAATGACAGAAACCATCTTTGGGAAAATGGGAAAAATGTATTTGATGGGGGCAATCAAGATGTTTTGGCTTCACTTTTGGGGAGCTGTCATGCCGTCTATCTTTATATACAGTCTGTGGTTTCAGAGCAATGTGTCTTGTTCTGAGATACTAATGGAATATAATCTAATTAGTTATTTGGTGATCTGTATTAAACCAGTACAGACAGACCTTATCCATTGAAAGCACAGTGCAGACATCTTTCATTCCATTTGAAGCATTGCTCATATTTTTTCTTCAGTAGTTTTTTCCTGAGCTGATTTTGAAACAGGCCTTTGCTTTATTTTCCTCCAGCTGCAGTAAAGTCTGATGTCTTGACCTTGTTACATTTGTTTCTCCATAACATATTCACAAGATTCAGCTCCAGTCATTTTATAGGTTCTGTTTTGATGTCCATTCTAATTCAGCAGTATGTACATAGCTTTAATTTGCATTCATTACTCAGAGGACCAAAGGAAAATTTTTTTATTGTGTTGTTCCGATCGATAAGTCTCTGAATTTTACATTTGAAATGCAACAAAATGCATCTTAGCTATTTGTCAGAATGTAGGGATTAGAATATATTGCTTTTTCTTTCGAGAAGCACGTTTACTAGAGATTTACCCAATATAATCCAACACCTATCTCATTTCAACAGTAATATCATTTTGTAGCCTACCAAACGGAGTCATTTAATTTTTAAAGATACTCCATCATCAATGACATTGTTCATTTACAAGAGTGAACAGGTGGATTACAAATGATCACAATTACCAAAAATTGAAATAATTCCTCGAGAATAAAGGTAGGGTTGATAAGGACAGAATTTTGCTTCTTTTCAAATCAGAAGAAACCAATAGGATGGGCTGGATGATCCACAGACCTGACTTCAAGTTTTCACTTGAAGAAATAACCTCTCTGACAACTGTTAATAGCATGTTCTGTGGATTATCCATCCTAACAGGGACACTGATTCTAGAAAGATGTGTTGCTCTTAAGCTTTTTTAAATTTCATTCTTCAACATACAGTATGTCACTTAGGGGTCTCTCAATCAAAACAATAACAAACGACATAGTTTGATGAGGTTGTGAAGCAGCGTGGGATCATGGGAGATGTTGTCTTCACTGTTAAAAAAAATGCATGCTGTAATGCTGTATTACTGTTACTGAGTATAATTCTGTTACATTGTATTCCTTCCTTTCTGACTCTCTGATGCATCATCAGGGGTGTTTCTAGGAGTTGACAAGGTTTAGGGCTAAGCCTCACTGACCTTGGGACTGAGGTCAGTGTGTGTGTGTGTGTGTGTGTGTGTGTGTGTTCTGCCTGGAACACTACTGCCTACTCATTGCTTCCCTGGGGCCACGGTCCCTGACATCCTGGATAAGCTAAGTGATAGTTCATGTGAAAACAAATGGTGCAGTTCGTCAGCAGTCTGAGCTGACCATAAAGGACTTTTACTACCTTTTTAGCCTTCTAAGTACTTGTGGAAAGTCTTTTTTTTATTTACGGTCCTTTTCCCACACTGGCCCATGGAGGAGGGCGTTTCAGCAGAATCTTTTGCCTCCACACATGGTTCCAATCCACCTGCAGAGCTCACAATATAGGTTTTATTGACAATATTAATCTGTTTTGGAATTGTTCCTCCCTCTTCAGGATTGACGGAGTCCACCCCAGGCTGGGTAGCCAAATGCTAGCGACCAAATGCTGACTGACTTTACATCCCACAATCATCATCCGCAACCTCCATCTCCACCTATAGTGGCACATCAGAGTACTGTTCCCCCTGCTAGCTCCACCCACTGGCCATCATCTCGACCCTTGGACTGTCTAGCAACCCTACAAATTCCCCATTTCCTGTAACACTTACATCCACTCCACTCACTAGCTCCACCCACTGGCATAATAAACATACACTTTCATCTACAGCCTTAAGCATTCCTGCTAGGATCACTCCCAAACTGAGTATCCACCACAGCATACCTATCCTATGTAATCAAGCTGGTGCCCACACTGTACATCAAAACTTAGTGCAAATCAGCTTGAAGTGATTTTATTTCTCAATATGGTCTGCATTTTTTATTTCTCACTGAATGCTGACTCTCGTCCACTGCCTCTGCGACACTTATTGAGGCTTCTCCCCCAGAGTATAGCTTCTTATTTTTTGCTAGATAAGGCAAGAAAGGGGGTGGAATAGCAGCACTTTCGGAGATTTCAAAACCGTTGAATATTCAGCCATGGTTATTAGAACTCAACAACGCATTCTTGCAATAACCATTTATAGACCCTAATTTTCTAACTGAGTATTCTGAATTATTGTTGATTGCTTTTGGCAAATATTTTATTTTACTGGGTGATTTTAACTTGCATGTAAGTGACTGTTCAGATTCTACAGAAGTGGAATTCATGGAACTTGTTACACTTCTAGACTTAAGTAAGAGAGCTGCAAACCGTAAACAGCTGTTTCTACGTGCACCCCCCTGCTAATTTTGAGTGAATATTGTGAATGCTTTGATTAATAAATGTAAATAAGTAATGCTTTGTTTGTGATGACAGTTTAGTTTAGTTTTAAGAAGCTTGACTCGAGCAGAGACGGGCCAGATCACACTGCTGCAACGGTTTCTCCGGTTGATCAAATCTAGCGCCACATTGAATAAACTCTGAATTGACGTGGGTTCGGTCCAATCACAAACAAGAAGAGTTGTCCTACCCTTTCCATAATCTGAAATGTTGTTGTGTTTTGTGAAATGTCGTTGTGTTTTCTGTAATGTTGTTGTGTTTTGACCTTCAGGGCCACTGTAGGGTCGAGAGTTGTAAGAAGTATAAATGCGCACTCTCAGATGCTAGGACAGCGTATTTCTCTCACTATATCAATATTAATAAAAATAATCCACAGTCTCTGTTTGATACTATTGCTAAACTCACACAGCATACCCCTGCCAATAGCTCTTCATTTAATGCTGATGATTTCTTGAATTTCTTCACAAATAAAACTGACTCAGAGATAAAATCAACAAAACTCAACCAAATATATAAGATAGGTCTAGACATTTTAATGTGGAAATGTTACATATGAACAAAAGTATTGGGCCACTCCTCTTAATCATTGAATTCAGGTGTTTCATTCAGTCTTATTGCCATAGGTGCATAAAATCAAGCACCTAGCCATGCAGTCTGCC
>LKNJ01007441.1:0-12437 GCA_002120245.1 Maccullochella peelii
ACTATGTACCAAATCTTAATGTAAGTCATGAAATGGAAAGTCTCTGAGTAAACAGTCACATTCCTGATATAACGTCAAGTTAATGTTTGATGTTTTTCTGAAGCTTCCTGCAAATCATCTGATGCTGAAGAGAGAAGAAGAGTTTCAGACCCCACTCTGCCTCCTCCCCCCCTCTTCCTCCTCCTCCTCCTCCTCCCCTCCTCTTCCGTCTGGTTGGTGAAACAGCAAGAGAGTGAGCGCCTGTTTGTGTGAGACCATTAGTGACATCAATCAGTTTATTTACATATTGATCAGGTATTGATCAGGTATTGGCTCCAGGTGCTGCTACCAGCTGGTCTCACACACACACACACACACACACACACACACACACACACAGCTGACATCTCTTTTGTCACTGCTCCGCGGAGGCCAATCAGAGATGAGACATCATAATGACATCACAGACTACTGTTACCAGTAATGATGAAATGGCAGTACTTGTAGTATTTGGAAGAATTAGTATGTGATATTTCTAGTACTGTCTTTATAGGTATCTATAGTAGTATATATATATAGTACATACTATAGTAGTACTGTGTTTAAATGTTTTTGTACTGTTCTGGTATGTTGTGCTGCTGGAGAGTGATGATGCAGCAAAAAGATGAAGCGCACACACACACACACACACACACAGACTAACACACACACAAACACACACACACACAGACTAACACACACACACACACACACACACACACACACACACAGCTGATGGACGACTGGAGCAGAAAGTCTTTAATAGCGTCAGAGCGATGACTCTTCAGGAGCTTCAGGAGCCAATCAGAACCAGCCGAGCTGAGACTCAGTACACCAGTCTGACCAGTGTATCAGTCCAACCAGCCAGTGTGAAGCTGTGAGGCCAATAAAACAGTTACAAACCAACACTTGTCTCAATGAGAATATTATATATATATTAATATTATTATAGAGATGAAATAAAAGATTTGTAAACGATGTTCATCACTGCAAGATGTAGAAAAGAAAGAATAAGAATTTAAAGAATAAACATGAAGCTCTGTCTCATGTAGTTACAGTATATCGGTGCCCTCTGGTGGTCAGGCAGTGTCATTACAACCTGCTCACACTGCTGACCAATCAGATCTGATCCAAACCAACCAAACTACAGCCAAACTACAGCTAAAATACAACCAAACTACAGCTAAAATACAACCAAAATACAGCTAAAATACAACCAAACTACAGCCAAGATACAACCAAACTACAGCTAAAATAGAACCAAAATACATCCAAACTACAACCAAAATACAGCCAAACTACAACCAAAATACAGCTAAAATACAACCAAACTAAACCAAACTACAGCTAAAATACAACCAAACTACAGCTAAAATACAACCAAACTACAGCCAAAATACAACCAAACTACAGCCAAAATACAACCAAACTACAGCTAAAATACAACCAAACTACAGCCAAGATACAACCAAACTACAGCTAAAATACAACCAAACTAAACCAAACTACAGCTAAAATACAACCAAAATACAACCAAACTACAACCAAACTAAACCAAACTACAGCTAAAATACAACCAAAATACAACCAAACCACAGCCAAAATACAATCAAATTACAATCAAAATACAGCCAAACTACAGCTGATCATCATGTTGACATTTTATTAAACAGTGTGACGTGAAGTGTTTTAAAGGTTTTAAATAAAGTCAAATTTAGTGATTGGAAATATTTTATGTGTTTAGAGGAATTAGTATGAGATTACAATTATAATTGTTCTGTGTTTATAACTAGCACTGTGTTTTGTGGTATTAGTATGTCTTGAAAAAACTGTGATTTGAATCATATTAAGTAGAAAAAACATTTTTACATGTTTATTATATGTAAATGTATATTTTTGAGTGGAGGTGGTCTTTACTTCTATTTATCTGCTTCTCAAAGTCTCTGAGCTTTAAACATGGACGTTCTGCGCAATTTTCATTTTTAAAAATATCTGATGTGAATAATTAATGTAAACATAGTTATGATGGATTATATACATGTAGAATTTTAGGTTGTGTCTCACCTGTCTCACCGTGTCTCACCTGTATGGCATGTTGCTCTGCTCCATGGTGACATCACACTCCTTCAGGTAGATCTCCAGTCGCCGTCTCTCCATCAGCCTCCTCGCTGCCTCCAGGATCTGAGACGCCAGCACAGATTCTTCCTTCTCCTTTGTTTCTTTCTTCCAGTCACCTTTCTCAACTTTCCCAGAATTCCCTCTGTTCACCTTCGGCTTCTTGTTGAATCCGTACAGCTCCTCCACCGAAAACTTCCCACCTTTTGCTCCTGCTGCCGAAGGCCCGACAGCAGCTCCCGCCCCCGACGCCCGGCCCGCAAACATGGCTGATAAACAAAGAGGGCTGTTAACAATACAAATAACAGTGGAGGCTAATGTTAGCAATGTGAAATAACAGTGGAGGCTAATGGTAACTATGACAGCAAACAATTACAGCTAATGCTAGTGTGTACGATAAATATAGAAGCTACGTTAAAGAAGAAAATGTCAGCAAATGCCAGCAATGTTAAGACAAGCCTAATGCTAACAATAGAAATTAAAAAATGAAACCTAATGCTAACAATGTAAGACAGCATTGGAAGCTACTGCTAATAATAGAGGCAAACAATGTCAGATAAATGTGGAGACTAATGCTAACAAAGAAAACGTGGGAAGTGCAGTTAAACACAAATCAGGCTAATACTAACAATAGAAAACAAAAAACACAAACTGTGACATAACAGTAGAGGTTGATGCTAATAATGTCATCAAAGAATCAAAGCTAATGCTACTGATGTAAGACACCAGAGAAGGCTAATGCTAACAACTTAAAACAAATATAGAGAATAATGCTAACGAAGAAAATTATGTCAACACATTTTCAATAGTGATGCTGATGCTAACAATAAATAAACAGTGTATGGAAACAACAATGTCAAGGCTAATGCTAATAATGGAAGACAACAGAGGAGTCTAATGCTAATGCTAATGATAGCAAACAGTGAAAGATAAACATGGAGATTAATGTTAGCCAAGAAACTGATGTTAATACAAGCTGGCAATAAAAGACAACAATGACGCTAATGCTAACAATGGAATTAAAGGCTTTTAAAAGTCCAACTGTACTCACAATTAATAAATTAATAATCCATTAATTTTTCAATAAAAAATCAGGTCAAAGTGATTTTTAAATGTATTGTTACTATACTTTTATTCCTCACAAGTTAATTATCTGACGTTAGCGCTCCACTTTCTCCAGTGAATGTCAACAAGCTAACGATCAGGACAAGACGTGTGTTCATGTTTGTAAGTTAGATAGAAGGAGACTTTAGCATGAAGCTAATGTGGTTGTTGTTGTGCTGCTGTCTGACTGTTATAGTAAGAAATAAAGAAGATAAAATAACAGTGCCATCATTGCTTTATGTTGTAAATGAAACTATTTAATTGAATGTATAAAAGAACGAACGTCACTCTGACTGACTGCACAGATGAAACTGAGCTGCATCAGAACTTTAAAAACCCGAACAGGCTGTTAGAGTTTTAAAATGTTTTCATTATTCACTGAAACTACAACATGTCCCATCAGCCCCTGCAGGAGGCTCCACACAGACCAAACACTTTATAACATACCTGGTTAAAGGTGTCTGTCTGATTCCTGTCGCCCACACTGTGTATCCACCTGTCTGTCTGTCAGTTTGTTTTCAGCTCTCTGTCCACCTTCATCTGTCTGTCTCTCTGCTGAGGCTCCGATATTAATCCTGTTGGTTTAATCCCACCAATCAGAGCTCAGATATCATGTCTGTCTGTCTGTCTTACTGCCCGCCTGTCTGTCTCCTGTGTTACTAATGACAGGCCAGCAGGATTAAAACCTGTAGCTCCAAAATATCAAACTCTGTGTACAGATGTTCAATATGGCCTCTTGCCCGGATCCTAAATTAATCTGACCCTAATCTCACACACACACACAAACAGCATCCCCTGATTCAGACATGAAATCTGAACCCTGACAAACGCCCCCCCCCCGTGACCTAAAAAATAAAACAGTCTGTAAATTATACGTTGACTTCATTTAGCGATTATAATTATTATTAAAGAATCTCAGAGTGCTTCAAACCAAATAACTCTAACAGCTGACCCTCACCTGGACGTTCCAGAGACACGACGTCACAGCGTCGACCTTTCAAAGCTCACGTCTCGCTTCAACACGCCAAAACAGAGGTCACGCCGGGTCTAAACGCCACGTCCTTCTCACTGCACCTCGGTGTTCGACTCAGAGCTGCAGACTCTGTTTAAAGGCTTATAATGTTAGATATATTTGTTACTATGAAATTTAACACAAACTTTATATAATAATAATATATATACATAATATATAACTGTGTGACCAGCAGGCGGCGCCATGTTGGCTGAATGAGACGCTCACACGGGGAACAGCTTCATCACTTTAATACAGAAGAAAACACCAGACAGCCGTTTCATTTGACACACGAAACGTTTCACAAAGATACGAAACTACAAGACAACAAATCAAACCGTGTGTGTGTGTGTCTGTGTGTTATGCAGCGCGGGGACTGTAGTACGGCAGAGCTCTGATGAAGGCGTCCAGTCGGCTGCTGAACAGTTCGCTGTCCAGACTGTGACCCAACACACACACCGGGTTCTTCACTATGTACTCCACATACAGCTGAGAGACAGACAAGCAGACAGACAGAGTTAAGTGAGGTTTCACGGAGAAAAAATTCTTTGCAAACAAGCTTTTTGTTGGTCTGAAGCCTTCAGATCCTTCACAATAAAAGTCCTCCATGACACAGAATCACTTTCAGTAACTTTGTGTAAATTTAAGACTCTTTAAGACATTTTTAACACCACAGTTTCATCACAGACGGACTTTAAGAGAATACAACAATAATTCCTAATAAAACATTCAATTATGCAAAAACATGGATGTTTGGATTTAATTAACTAAAAGTAAAAAGGTCCAGATACGATTTCAACATGAGGTCAGAGGTCACTGACTGATAGCATCACTGTGGTGTATTGATCACTGTGGTGTATTGATCAGCTGTACAGGGTTACACTGGGGTTGTATGTGGTTCTTAGAATATAATTAACTATAATATTTCCCACGGGATCAATACATCATCAGATATACAGAAATGATTCACAGAGAATAAAGTGGAGAGCCAAACTGTGACCTGCAGGTCAGTTAACCTGCTAAACCACCTGTTGCCATCCAGCCAATCAAATTACTCTCATTAAAACTCCTCCTATATTTACAATCAGTGCACAAATATGAAGCAGACTGACACACGACCTCCTGCAGAGCAGCCTATCAGCAGACACCAGGTAACCACTCTGAGCAGCTGATTGGCTGCTGACATGCTGAGCTCGTTTACATGCTGTCCAATCAAACTGAGGCGTGCTGCTGCGCCTGACCTCTCTGTGACCTCTCTGCAAGCCTCCTCAACACTAACAGAACAGCAGCAGCTGACCCGGGGCCACACTCAACAAGGGGCCCCATAAACAAGCCCATAAGATCACATCCTATTAATAAATGTAATTTTATTGTTTTTACTGCTTTAAAAAACGTTGTGTGTGTGTGTGTGTGTGTGTGTGTGTCTTACGTTGCTGTATATGTGCTGCAGTGTCTCTCTGGCATTGGAGACAGACAGGTCTGTGTTCATGACAAACCTCAGTCCACTCGGAGTCTCGTAGTAATGTAGACGATACTTGCTGGTCTGAAAGGACAGGAAGCCCTCCTTCCTGAGGACAGACAGGCTGCTAAGGACCACAGACAGGCAGGCAGGGAGAGAGACAGACAGGCAGGTAGTTGCTGTGAAGGATACATGTCCACAGGAGACATCTTACTGACGAATGAACGGATGGAGAACAGCATCCCATACATCAACTTAAACTCCTGCAGAGACACAGACAGTTTAACAGAGAGACAGTGAGACAGTTTAACCTGATGGGTTTGAGGTTTCTGTTTTTATTAAAAGCTTCTGTCCTTTCACCTCGTCCTTGGAGATCCCTGCCTGCTTCTTGCGGTTCCACTCGTTATAATACAGACAGCTGCCATTACGGTCAAATATGTACAAGTTATGGACCGTCATCTGAAACACACACACGAATATAAGAGTTATATTATTATCATTTTACTGGCAGAATATGAACAAACACCATTTACACTTTCTGAACGCATGTAATTAACTGTCTTACAAAAATCAATGAATCAGTAATGGACGTTTCAGGTGTGTGCCGAACTGAAGAGTAATTCCTCTTGAATCTGAAAAGCCTTTACAGTATTTTCTATCAGGTGTATATATAGTTCTTAGCTATTTAAGTTAAATTCGGCGTTAAAATGCCAGTTTTCTCAAACGGAGTCTGGTCCTCCGGTCGGTTCACACGGCACAGGACGGCTGGTACTCTATTAAAATATAATTTAAACAAAACACTTTTCTTTGACAAGTATAATAACTATTGAAAGGCAACAAACTGCGTTGAAATATAACAAATTCAGTCTTTAAAGTGAGTTTTATGAGACATTTTCAGAAGCAGCAGCAGTGTTTACCTTCTCTTCCTGGTCCCCGCGGAGCTCAGGACCCCGCTGCAGAGGTGTCTGCTAACATGCCGCAACAAAACTGTTTTAGTGGAGTTTTCCACATTTACATTTGCCTTAAAGCAATAAGACAATAACATATACGGACATCTACCATGCTATGTAATGACATACGTTTACCTATGATTATCTTGATAACTCACACACAACGCTAACTGTGAAAATTACCCGCCTCACAATAACGGCGGTATTCACGAACAGCGCCTCTCGAGTCCAGTTCGTACAAATAAAGACAAGATGGCGGCAGCAGTATCAATGATGCCGTACTTCGGACAGAAAGTTTCTTCAAATAGCGACCTGGTCCCGGACTGGACCAGCCAGGAAGTCAGCACGGGGGTGAGTACATGGTCTTTGGGGTCCGGATCGGACCGAACCGGATCCGGTTCTGTTCCACTGGAGAGTTTTTAAACTATAAACAGCGGCTGAATGAGACAGCAGTTCTGCAGCAGCTAACGGCGGCTAACGTTAACGCTCATTCACTGTTGACATTAGCTCGCAGTGCTAGCTGTTATAAACCCGGCTAATACACTGATAAAGTAATAAACTGGTAAACTGAGGGGCTGTTTATGGATAAAGCGATCAAACAGGATTCTCAAGATATAAATCAAGATACTTTAACACACTGATGTCACAATATGACCATAAAACACTGCTGCAACGGTCAAATACAGCCAGCGGTCTCACATATATCATTATATCACCCAGTAATCTGTCTCTCTCTCCACCTGCCTGTCTGTCAGACCACCATCATGGCGGTGGAGTATGATGGAGGAGTGGTGATCGGTGCTGACTCCCGCACCACCACCGGGTAAGAAGATCAACAGAGTGTGTAGATGATTAAACTGTCTGTGAACACTCCTTTAAACATGTCTCTCTCTCTGCCTGTCTGTCTCTCAGAGCTTACATCGCCAACAGAGTGACAGACAAACTGACTCCGATCCACGAGCGGATCTTCTGCTGCAGGTCAGTTCCTTCAGGTCCTGTTTAGAACCAGTGTTTCTGCAGAGGAGAACTCGGTCTGTTGTTGGAACCTCTTATATAAACCTTTAAAGACCGAACTCAGGAACCCAGAACCACTTTATAGCACGTTTTTACGAACTAAGGAAGCTAGAACCTTTTATAGAACTCCAGAACGACGTGAGAACCTTTAGTGTTCTGTGTCCCTGCTGAGGTTCTCAGAGGTTTCTGCTGTGACTCTGTTGTAGGTCCGGATCAGCTGCTGACACACAGGCCATCGCCGATGTGGTCACCTACCAGCTGGGCTTCCACAGGTAACACACACACACACACACACACACACACACAGAGAACAGTTTGATTGACAGCCTCAGTGTCCAGTCAGGTGTCGTTAATCTTTACCTGTGTGTGGCCCCGCCCCCAGCATCGAGCTGGACGAGCCCCCATTGGTGGAGACGGCTGCCAATCTGTTCAAAGCGAGCTGCTACCGCTACAGAGAGGAGCTGACTGCTGGGATCCTGGTGGCAGGGTGGGACCGGAGGAAGGGGGGGCAGGTACTACACTGTGTGTGTGTGTGTGTGTGTGTGTGTGTGCGCACTAATATACACACTGTGTATAAATACAGTCTAACTGCTCACCTGTCTGTGTGTCAGGTGTACTGCGTTCCCATTGGTGGCATGTTGGTGAGGCAGCCGGTGTCTGTGGGCGGCAGCGGCAGCACCTACGTCTACGGCTTCATGGACTCCAACTACAAACCAGGACTGAGCAAAGACCAGTGTCTGGAGCTCACTGCTACAGGTACAAGGCATGCTGGGAGCTGTGGTCCACTGCAGGACTACTGGCTCTGACGCACAGCTGTTTAAACTACAGAGACATACATTTACTGTCTGTCTCTCACCTGTCTGTCTGTCTCTCAGCTCTGTCTCTGGCGATGGAGAGAGACGGCTCCAGCGGCGGTGTGGTCAGACTGGCGAGCATCTCAGAGGAGGGAGTGGAGAGACAGGTCATACTGGGAAACCAGCTGCCGAAGTTCTCCACCCACTGAACACACACACACACACACACACACACACACACACACACACACACACACACACACGTGTCAACATGTCCATTCTGTTGTGTTAATAAAGCTTTCAGTTTGTCTTTGGCGTCCTGTTCTTCTTTAAACAGCCGGTTCTGTAGCTCCAGGATTAGCTTAGCTTAGCACAAAGACTGGAAGCAGGGGGAAACTGCTAGCCGTGTTTGGGACAGTAGCCCACATGGAGCCGTGTTATGAACGGGTTCCTGTTCTGTGTCACATGTGTGAGCCACACGTTCTCTCAGGTTCCACTGAGAAGAAGAAGAAAGAGCAGAAACTGATGTTCACGTTAAACCGATCACATGGAGAGGATCAATAATGAAACAGCTTTCACACATTAAATGGATCCACAGCAGTGACATCACAGCCTGTGACGCTTTCTCTTGTCGCCTGAGAAAGTGTCACATACGTTCTACTGCAGTACTACTGTGTACTACTGCAGTACTGCTGTGTACTGCTGCAGTACTGCTGCAGTACTTTTACACATGACACATGAAGCTTTGTTACAGATGTTAATGCGTTTATAATATAACACCACACTCACAGGGGCTCTGCATGATGACAGCTTTTACTTTACATACTTTAACTACATGTTGCTGTTACTCTGCACTTTTACTGAAGTAACATTGTGAATGCAGACTGTCTCTCTCTCTGCCTACCTGTCTCTCTGCCTGTCTGTGGTGAGCAGGCTGTAGTGCCCTCTCTGTCCAGCAGAGGTCAGTGTAACTTCACAAACCTTCAGTCTGATCGAGTGAGTTTGTTTCAGCTGCAGAACTCTGAATTCACCTGTTAATGTTTCCTTCCCTCTCAGGTTGTTTGAAGGTGAAACCTGTTCAACACTGATTCTTCACACCAACATCTGCTGCTGCTGTGTGTGTGTGTTACTGTGTGTGTGTGTGTGTGTGTGTGTGTTACTGTGTGGGTGTTACTGTGTGTGTGTGTGCTGATGAAGCTTGACATTCACAGCAGTTTAACTGAATTGGACTCAGGTTTATCAGGCGTGTCAGGATGTTTCCCAACAGATGGTAAGTAGACTGTGTTACTGACAGACAGACAGACGGTCAGACAGACAGATTCCTTCTCCTCAGCTGTTGGTGAGCAGTGACCCCTGTTAAGCTTTAGCTTGACCTCTGGGTCAAAGGTCAAACACTGATGTTACTGTGAGCATCAGTGATGTTTGATCTGATTGGTTCATTTTATCTTCTTTGTTGGTTTCTGGAAACTCGACTGAACTGCTGACCTGCTCTGTGTGTGTGTTACTGTGTGTGTTACTGTGTGTGTTACTGTGTGTGTTACTGTGTGTGTGTGTGTGGGGGGGGGTAATTTGTCGTTCTTATCTCTGTCAGGTGACACTAAGAGGTTCTGCCCTGAGGAACAACACACTCAGCTGCCTGTCTGTCTGAATGTACTCTGTAGTACTTTAAAGTACTAAAGGTACCTGTACTTGACGTCTCAGAGGTAATATTGAGCTTTTTGCTGCACTGCATTTATCTCACAGCTGTAGTTTCTACTTACTAAATATATAACAAATAATTATAAAGATATTTATTGGGTATTCTCTGGGATTATTGTGAGGAATAATAAACACAAAGAGGAACCGGTTTAGTTTGCAGGACCTGGACTGTCTTCACTGGGACTAATCTGCTATGAATTCTGGGTAAATAAAAGCTCCTGACCTCATCAGCTGCCAATCAAAATCTACTGTCTGACCAATGAGAGTCTAAAGTACCTGAGGAGCGCTTGTTTTACCCACCCTGACCCAGACTGTCAGCACAGCCTGCCCACAAATCAAACACACCCCAACGTGTGTGTGTGTGTGTGTGTGTGTGTGTGTGTGTGGGTATTAGCAGTCTCGGTCAACAGTTTAAAACAATATTAGCCTAACTAACCCCCCCCCACACACACACACACACACAGCTGCAAACAGAACAGAGTCAAACAGTGAAAACAGGCCTCGTCGTGTTCAAACATCAGTTTGAAATGTAATAAAAAGCTGCTGCAGTGATGTCACAGTGTACTCGGGGTGTGTCAGTACACTGTGACATCACTGGTGGGTGTGGCTACAGCGAGCACAGAGTGAGGATAATTAAACTTATTGAATCTGATCAGATTTTGCGGCTGGCTAATGCTAGCATGTTAGCCACAGTAGCTTGCTAACTAGCCCTGCGAGTCGTCACCACGTCACACGCAGACAGATGTCACTTCCTGTTGTGGTTTCCAAACCAAAACAACAATGAAGAAGCTCAGTTTGTCTCCGGGTCAGACTAATTCCTGGGTGTTTCACAGCGACTGAACGTGGACCCTCGACTCGTGTCCTGCTGCTAATCTGGTTTCTATCACGAAAACACACACTGAGCTGCCTGTCTCACCCTCAGACCTCCACCGCCAACTTAACCTCTGTCTGTCTCTCCTCTAACTCGTCCCAGATGTGGAGGATCAGAGGAGGAAGACAGAGACATGTAAACACGCTCGGTGCTGCAGCAGCCATCTTACAGCTGTCTGTCTGCCTGTCTGTGGGAGGGGGGTGTCAGACAGAGTGAGAGAAAGACAGGTTTAGATTTACTCTGTGAACAAATAAATCAAGCAAAGTCTTTCTGCAACTTCCTCATTCAGTCTGCTCCTCTTCCTCTCTCTGGGTGTTTGCTGGTCCCAGTGCTGAAGATGGTCCTGTGCTGAAGACGGTCCTGTTGAAGACGGTCCCAGTGCTGAAGGCGGTCCTGCTGAAGATGGTCCTGCTGAAGACAGTCCAGTGCTGAAGACGGTCCAGTGCTGAAGGCGGTCCCAGTGCTGAAGGCGGTCCTGCTGAAGACGGTCCCAGTGCTGAAGACGGTCCCAGTGCTGAAGACAGTCCTGCTGAAGGCGGTCCTGCTGAAGCCTTGAGAAAAGCCAGCTAGCTAAATACCTGATGTCAGTTTGCAGTTGGCCGGTCTCCATGCTGAGAGGCATCATGGGAAACGTAGGAAACAGCGGGAGGGTCGGGGGGGACAGTTAACGACATCACTTCCTCTCTGAACAACGGCTGGAATGTGGCGACAGGTCCGATCAGCCAATCGGAGGCCAGAATCCACCGAGAGAGACAGACAGGAAGTCAGGGAGGGAGGAGCGCACAGGAAGAGGAAGAGGAGCCTCCTCCCGCTACTGCAGGGAGGGGTCAAAGGTCACACGAGGATATCAGGCTCTCACCTTTCAGCCCGTTACCGTGGAGACGACACAGAGACAGAGAGAGAGTCTAAATCACTTCCAGCTGTGTGTGTGTGTGTGGTTGGTCTCTGATCCAGACACGACCCACAATCCTTTGGGGCCTCCTCATCTTCGAGACCACCAGGAGAGAGATCAGTGAGACGCTCCTGCTGGAGGGAAACATGTGGAAGATCAATAACGGCAGAATCACAGACTGAAGGTCATGTGTTAGTCCACTTACAGAAGCAGGGACTTAGTTGGGGACTATTTTCAGCGGCGGTTGAATCCACATGCGGTGCTCTAGTGATAATAATACTGTTGGAAATCAAACTGTGTGCTTGATTGTTCTGTGTTCTTTTAAAAGACACATTTTGTGATGTAAAAGTCATCTCTGATCCTGCAGGCAGGGAGTTCAGATCTGTAGAACCAGGTCTCCTTTAGTCCTGAACCAGGACCCAGGAACAGTCCTGCATGAGGATCTGAGGCTCTGGCAGCAAGTCAGCCATACAGTGCATCCGGAAAGTATTCACAGCGCTTCACGTTTTC
>LKNJ01007442.1:0-12453 GCA_002120245.1 Maccullochella peelii
ACAGTCCCTATGTGGGAATCAAACCCACGACCTTCTTGCTGTGAGGCAGCAGTGCTAAGCACCATGCCACTGTGCCACCACAAAAGACACATAATATATATTATATACTTTAAAATAGTGTTTCTACAGCTTCCTATTCTGGTTAAGTGATCATATTATTACATTTCAGCTGCTTAATGATCACTTTTGCTGCTACTTTTACCAGATTTCCTGGCAGATGTCACCGTTTCGTCTCATTAAGCATTTCACTCGTGGTCCTGACCATGTTGATGGTAATTAAAAACTGTGCCTCTCTGTGATTGGATGACCCGGAGTTAACAGAACCAACTGGTGATCCAGGTCCCTGCTCCTCCTGTAACAAACTCTCCCTGCCTCCTGCAGGCCGGCAACTAACAGTTTCATTATCCATTAATCTGATTAGTGTTTTTATACCAATCGATCATAAAGTCTATAAAATGTCAGAAAATATTGCAGAGCAGCAGATCCTCCCACCTGACAGGCTGCAACAAGAGCATGTTTTACTCTTCCAGCTTCTCTTCGCAGTGCTAAAAGTAACTAAGCACATTTAGTTCTGTACTTAAGGTGTCACGGTGAGCAGTTCAGGCAGCAGGGAAACGGACCCAAATGCAGACAAACAGGGAGGCTCAAGCAGTTCAATGACCAATTTATTTTGCTTACATGCAGGTACAGGTAGGCAGGGAACTGGCAGGTCCAGGTCCGGGAGGCAGAAGCACAAGGAAAACGCCCAAAAACAAGAACATAAAAGCTAAACACATGTCAAGCAGTATGAACCAACAGAGAACAAAGCAAGGGGACCGGTATGAGTAGGAGTGACTGATGAGGTGCAGGAAGCTCAGGTGAGGGGACTGAGGTGCTTGCAGGTGTGGCAGGACCTCGACTGGCAGGTGGAAGTCTGAGGTGTCTGTGGACAAAATGAAACACAGCACTGAGAAAACACAAATCTGGCAGGAGAGCAATTACAGCGAGACAGAATGTGACATAAATACAATTTTGAGGTATTTGTACTTTACTTGAGTGTTTCTATTTTATTCTACTCCACCACATCTCAGAGGGAAATCTTGTACTTTTTACTGCATGTATTTGATCATTTTAGTTACTTTGTAGCTTCATATTATTAAAACAAAATATAATCAACTAATAAATATGATGTATTATTATAGATGAAGCTATCCAGCAGAATATAAAGTCATTAAAAGCAGCTGAACACATTCATGCATCAATAATTCTAATCCAGTAATATCATACAGATTACTCTGCATAAGGAGTACTTTTACTTTTGATGCTAATACTTTTGTACTTTGACTCAAGCAGAATTTTGAAAGCTGGACTTGTAACTGAGTATTTCTACATAGTAATAATAAATAATAAACTTTATTTATATAGCACCTTTCGTACAGGGGGTGTAGCTCTGTGCTTCACAACAGAAATTAAAATAAGTGCTAATGCTGCGCAATAAAACCGAGCAAACCAATGAATAACAAAGAAAAGAGGCAGCAAACAACAAGAACAGATAAGAACAATAGAACATGTGAAAGATAAAAGAGTTTTTTTACTGCAGCAGCAGATCTGAGAACTCGCTGCTCAGAGGTCAGAACACGAAGAACCGGCCGACAGTTTGACTCTCAGCTAACATAACGATCTGATCTGATCACATTCCTGATCAATGATCTGAAGGAAGCTTAACGTCACTCTGACGTCAGATCAGCGATGAGACTGTGATAAAATCCACAGTCAGTCTGGAACAGCAACACAAGATAAGCACACACACTGACACACACTCATGACACGAGGCAACAAACAGCCTGCATGTGAACGCACCTGCAGTTTGTAACACTGGCTCAACGTCATGCACAACGCAATTAGAACAATAAAACTACAGAATCATCTCAGTAACCACTTTAATGATTTAATACTGAAAAACAATCAACAGCTTTAAAATATATTCAGTAAATGTGCCGAACAACCATCAATTATAATTCAAATCCCAAGAAAGAAAATTTTAATCAACCTGCCAAAACATTTAATTTAAACGTGTAGTTATAAAAACATCATCATTTCTCCGACTGTTTTGGGGCCCAGTGGGAATAAAAATGAGCAACGACTCAGTAGATCTGCATCTGTGTAACAGATCAAATCACAGGTTGAAAATGCAATTAAGTAACCGTCAGTTTTATTTAAAATAAAGTGGCTGAATTCATTAAAACAACAGTTTGGATTTGATAAAACAGTTTTGCTGCAAGTGTGATATTATTATTAGTAGTAGTTTTGTTCAGAATTATTAATACCCCAACTAGTGTTACTAGTGAACATTTTAACTAGTTAACTAGTGAGCTGAATCTCTGTTTGACTAGCTAACATGTCAGAGCTTTTGCAGCTCACTAGTTAACTAGTGAGACGTTAAAAGCCGACTAGTTGGGAATTTGGTCCTATTAGTGCGGCTTCTGTTCGAACTAGTTGGACCAAAGTTCCACTAGTTGCTGAAAAAGACTTACTAGTATGAGTTTTTGTTCTAGTACGACAAAGACGGAACTAGTGTAGGAAACTGACGTCTGATACCAAGGATATGTAACAAACACTCAAATGGCTTTCCATAGTAGAAGCATACATATGCAGTCCACTGTCACACTGTCAGATCCGCTCTGCAGTGATTATCATCAGTTTCAGTGTTTCTAACTTCAGGATCTTTCACTTTGAGGTTTACAACATTATTTCTGCCACAGTTTCATCTGACCCTGGGCTTCAGACAGAGTCAGTGAATTAGTCTCCAACAGGTGCTGCCCCACTATGCATCATTAAAGTAGTAAAATAAAACATTACCAAATCTTTACATGAGTGGTAATCCTAGTATTAAGACTGAAAACACAGGGTTAGTCTGCCATCACTCTCAGACTGAATGCTCTTAATAATAATAACTTTATTCACAGAGCTCCTTTAAAAACAGGCTTTGCAAAGTGCTTTGACAGACAAGGCATAAGCAGGACACTCAGAAGGAGTTCATTAGAAATTAATCCAAATAAAAGCAAGAAAAAGACGATATAAAGGCGACGTCACATAAAAGCAAGTCTATAAAAATGGGTTTAAAGAAAAGAAGTCAGTGTGGCCAGAAGGGCCCCATATAGCTTGGGGCCAGACCTTTAAAAATGATCAGTGAAATCTTAAACAATAACTCTGATAATTTTATTAAACTTTTCTGGAGGTTTATTTGCATCAGGAATGTTTTAAACACAATAATAAAATGGATAAAAACACAATCACATTTCAAAAGTTACTACTTTAGAAACACACAGAACTCAGATCTTGTCAGCAGGCAGCAAAGGGCCCCTGAGAGCCTCTATTGTTGCTTTAGATGCTCTGTCAAACTATCTGTTTACTGATAATACCCTGAACGCAACATTTAACACTTGCAGATCTATCTATCTGTGTGCCGCAGTGCCCCCTGCTGGTCAGGAGCGGCAGCGCATGCCCCTGCGCCTGTGGACGCAGCATTACGGTATTTGAGCTGCGGGTGTATTACCGTACCTCTGAGGACATGGCAGCAGCAAACAGCAGCAGCTCTTCAGCTCTCCGTGAGTCTTCTTCTCTGGTTTTTTATCTCTCTGAAGTACACTCACCTGTGCTCCTCAATGTTTCACCTGGCTGCCAGTTAGCCTGTCAGTTAGCCCACTGCTAACCACCGTCCACCAGCACAGGGTTTAGTGAGCTTAACGATGGTCTTTGATTCCGGATCAACAGTGTGGACACACTGTACCGGAAGCGGCGTGATAAAAAAGTGCCGCATTAAAAGCGACCCGTCCACAGCGTCCAGGTGTTGTGTTTAATCTGTAGTGAGGCTCGGACGGTGTTATATGAAGAGCAAACACGGTGCTGATCAGCAGAGTGGACTTCTGTGTGGCTTTAATGGCTTTAATGGCTTTAATTTATATAGTTAGTTTATATCTAACTTACCGTATGTGTATCATCTTAAAGGATAGGTTCACGTTTTTTAAAAGTCTGCCGTAAAACACCACCCACATGCTTATGGATGGTGCTTGTGTTGGTGTGTGGGATCACTCCTCCGGTCCACACTGTGGAGTGATTCCAGTGGAAAAATCCAGCTGATGATAACATGAAGCTTCAGCCGTCTGAGTTGGACGAATCATGTGAATCTGCTCTATATGAAAAAGTGCCTTGAGATAACTTTGTTACGATATGGCGTTATATAAATAAAACTGCGTAGAATTGAATTGAAGATCTTTAATGTTCTGTTTAGTGTGAAATCTCCTGTCACTGTTCCTCCGCTGCAGCTCAGCAAGGAAACACTGAGGAAATACAAAACACTGCACCAAACAGACGACGATGTGTGTAACTCAGACTGTTGGAGCCTCGTATTATCTTTAGCTGAACTGTACAAGTCATCTCTACACAGGAAGACTGTGGATTACACTGAAATCGCTTTATCATAAAACACGTGCACGAAATAATAATAAACGACTACGTGGCTATATCTCATAAAAACTATATAACATATATGAAGAAATGAATACAATGCAATAATAATACAATGAAATGATTGAGTAGGTGCTAAGGGGAAGGGTTAGGGTCGTGTTTTTTAAAGAGGTGAGTTTTCAGATGGGCAGCGACTCTGAATTGAACAAAGGTTGGACCAAACAGCATGCGTGTGTAAAGACGGAGGCACAGCAGAGTACACCAGAGTTTAAAGGATATGTTCACAGTTTTCCATGTTGGTCTGAAAACAGACGTGCCTGTATCATACGTAGATCGTTGTTGGTCGGTTTGAAGAGATCCGTTCCATACTGCTTGTTTGGGGAGGAGATGCACCTTGTTGAATGCAGTAATTGGAAGTCGCTTTGCATAAAACCGTCTTCCATGTGACTGTAATGTGACGTTAATGTAATAACAGAAATTTACAGAGCTGTTATGAAAGACAGACAAGTTGATAAACCATGATATTGATTCATAGCCCAGCCCTGTGGTTTTCATGTTTGGTACAGATTGACAACAGTTGAAAACAATAACTGATCATCTCTTTCTACAGACACCAGAGCAGAAAGAACGACCAGGACTGAGCTGAAACTCTTACCTCTCTATTTACAAGAAGTGCCAACACCTGACTCATTTTCCACAGAGCTATCGGTTCACAGCGGATTCATCAGGTTTCACTGCTGTGGGTTCTCTAGAGCAAACTGCATGCTGGGACGCTGTAAACGTTGACCTGAACCCTCCTGAGCAGACCTCCTCTGTCTGTGTTCATTTTGTCGCTGTGTGGTTCCAGCCGGCTGTTTCACCAATGCCTCGATGGAAAGCGTTCTTCAGTCAGCACTTGCGATGGTCCAGCACCGTCACCCAAGCCCTCGTCCTGTCGGCCATCACGTTCTGTGTCTTTCTCCCTCTGTGCTGCCATCGGCTGCTTTACTCTTACTTCTTCATCAGGTCCATGTACCTGGACTCCATGAGTGAGGAGGTCCTGCGGGAAAGCCTCGACCGAGGCCAGGACGCTCTGCACTTCTGGCAGAGCACTTCCACGGCAGCGGCGGTGTCTTCCAGATTCAGTGACATCGCCCAGCATCCCGAGCTGCTGGTTACCGTGGTGACAGCCAGGCGGAATGAGGGGCGGGACTTCCACTACCTGCTCCAGGTGATGCGGCAGCTGAGCGGCATTCTGGGAGGCTGTGGGGAGCGGCGGTGTGCAGAGGTGTTGGTCTGTGACGTGGAAAGCGGTCCCCAGGAAAACCAGGATGCCAGGTTGCTGGAGGCCCACTTCAAGGTGATCCGGCGTTCCCCTCAGGAGCAGCAGAGGAACAGGGAACGAATCAACACCTTTGAGAGGGAGAAGAGGGATTACGTCTTTTGTCTCCGCAAGGGATGGGAGCTGGTGAAGCCCAAAAACATGGTTGTCCTGGAGGATGATGCATTTCCGATGAAGGACTTTTTCACAGTCGTAAAGGACCTGCTGTTACGCCGGTTTGCCCTCCACACTCTTTACATAAAGCTTTATCACCCTGAAAGGCTGCAGCGCTACTGGAACCCCGAGCCTTACCGCATCCTGGAATGGGTGGGACTCGGGCTGGTTGGAGCGACGGTTCTCCTCCTCACTTTTTCTTACTGGAACCCGTGCTCTTTCTCTTTCACACTGTCGGCTGGCCACCTTCTCTTCTTTGCCCTCTACTTCATGGCTGTCGCGGAGCTGCTGGGGCGGCACTACCTCCTGGAGGTGCGGAGACTTTCCCCGCAGCTCTACGCCGTGTCCCCGGCCACAGAGTGCTGCACCCCAGCCATGCTCTTCCCTGGCAATGCCTCACTCAGGGTTGCCGAGTATCTGGACGGCTCGTTCTGCGTCAAGGGGAATGCCAAAGACATGGTTCTGTATCAGATGGCGAGGACGATTCCTGGTGAAAGGTCTCACAGCGTAGAACCCAACCTCATCACCCACATCGGGGCCTATTCCTCTGTCAGGGCCAACCCATCCAGGCCCAAACTCCTCTGAGGACAGGACAGGAGGTGGAGGACAGTAACTCTTTAATCATGTTCCTCCTGACTTGGTTCTACTTTTCTTTTCTACAGTGTCACCTTCTGGACGCTATGGACATTTGAAAACATCGCTCAGCATACTTGGTTTGGTGATTTGCAGGTGAAAAGACATCAAGATGAAAAATGATACGTTTGATTGAAAAGTATTTTTCAATCAAACGTATTCAATCATAAGTATTTTGGCGGAACAGATACACCTCTATTTTAATCAATGCAGCTGACCCTCAATACTGTGCCTGAACGCCTCCTGTACAGACACAGATGGACGACTGAAGCTGCTGCAGCTATGCTAACATGCTGCTTTCACAGTGTCTGTGTGGGGTGTGTAGACATTGTGCTACTATTGCCTCAATAGCATGTCAAAGACTTCATAATACATCTTTTCACCAGCAAATCACGTAAACCACTCTGAGCTGTGTTCTCAGTTTGGGACTAGACGTCTTATCTTTACTGCTGGATAACTTCTTTAATCAGTTCTGCTGACTTTCAGGTTTCCTTTTCAGCTGAGAGGTTACATTGTTCTCTGCTGTTGGATTAATTCTACTGCCTGGGATCATGAAACTAGTAAAAAAAAGAATCGGATGCTGTCAGTTTTACACCGTGATCATCATCCACCTGAAACCAACTTTTTTAGAACATAAAGAGGCTTTTGGCTCAACAACATATTTCATGGATATGATGAAAACGGTGAGATTATTAAAGGATTTGTTCACTCTTTATACACCCAGACCTTATTAAAACAAGGGTTGGAGTTCAATGGCATTTCATCAACATTTTATCCAATTTCTCCCTCAGAAATTAACGACAGAACAGCCAAAAGTTTCATTTTAGCTGTTGCACAGTTAAAGTGAATTAGCTACAGCTGATATAATCTGCCACCAGTTGAATTTGTCATTTTAATCTGTGAAAGCGTCATTACGGGCTATAAATGAGAAGCTGCAGCCTGAGTGTTCTCTACACTGATCTTTGCAAGTATTCAAAGAGTGAGGAGAGACAAAGGTTCGATAAGAGATTAGTCTCTCAGCTACACCCATCTTGGAAACAGGAAGTTGTAGTAAGGTTGTGGTTGAAAGACAGTGAACAAATCTTTTACGGGTCAAATTTGAGGAAGATGGTCTCAAAGTCTTTGCAGTCTATAGTGCTGTCTCTGTGGCTCAAACAGGACTGGTGAATCCAGGATTCACTGAGAAAGACTTCATGTTTGAGGAGATGAGATCTTGTGTTTCTGATTGTGGCTTTGTTCCTTCAACACTCATTTTTGTAATTTCATTATATTAACAGAGAATTTTGAATAGTAAGCAGCCATGTGATTACACCCATCTTTGTGGTACAATAGAGTGCAGTAGAGCAATATTACGCTGTTGCTGCTGGGGGTACAGTTCCTCAAAATGAATGTAAACTACAGAGCGGTGACACGACCAAACCTCCATACTGAGTTTTATATCAACCTTTATATAAAAGGAACAGTCTGACATTTTAGGTACATTGATTGTTCAAACTTTCAAACTTTCCATTCTCACACAGCACATTTACTGTTTAAAATGAAAACGGTGGCAGATTTTCCATCAAAATTCATAGTAATGTTTGAAACGATGGCTCCTTGATTTCAGACAGAAGTAGACAAAAGCAGATTTTCATTTCTAGCTAGCGACTGTTGATTTTAGCTGCTGAAATTACAACTTTCACTGGCAGATGTGATCAGCTCTTGCTAGCTACCTAGTTAGGCTGACGTTAGCTCCATAATTGGCTGAAAACTCCGCCTCTGGCCGACTTTTTACAGTTTTCCAGCCAAATCAGAATCTTGTAAAAAGGTTTTAAATATGCACAATAGATTTATGCTTTATTGTTTTCACTTTTAATGTTACAAGAGAGAAAGCTTTGAGGTAGAAGGAGTGTTTGGCAAAGAGGAACGAGTTTGGCTGGGGTTACTGTAGTGTAAACAAAAATCAGAGCCGCTAACGTTAGCTTAACATTAGCTTAACGGAGAAGACAGAGACAAGAGGATTTACTAAAATGTCAGACTGTGTAGACCAACCTAGCATCTCACTGACCACTCTGTATCACTGAATGTGCCTTTAATGTTTTTGCATTGAGCTTTATTAGAGGCTTCACTCCATAACAGAATATTACCCATGATTCAGCTCTGCATGAAATGACTGTAAAGTTGATCAGTTGCGATATTCGAGTGCATTTAATTTGTACAAAGTCGCATATAATTAAGTTAATTGAAACCTGTAAGGATTACAGGAAGTAGCTGCCAAAGTAAAACCAAAAGGCCTCTGAGTTCTTTACACAAAGTTAAAATTCTGGAGCTCAAACTGGTTCCTGTTATCAGCTCTAAACCGCCAAATTAAGAGTTTGATTCTCAAACCCAAATGGCAACCGTATGATAAATATTAGATATTGCTTATTGTTTAAAACATAGTTGGCAGCTCAAAATGAAACACGAGTAGCAGTCGTTTTTAAAGAGAAGTGACATCTTCTGAAGAACAATATTATGATGAATTAATGATGGACTATTTCTTGGCTGGGAGCAGCGACTTCCTGTCTCTCCTGGCTGACTGGTAACTGATCACAGCTAACATAAAAAAAAAAACGTCCATAACCCCCCCCCAAAAAGGATGAATTGTCACTTTTATACTTTGATTTTTGTTCAGATGAAACAAACCAGATATAACGTGTTAGTCAGGGAGCTTCAGAGGAGCTGGTAGGTGGAGTTTGTTACCTTTGGACAGAGCCAGGCAAGCTGTTTCCCCCTGTTTCCAGTCTTTATGCTAAGCTAAGCTAACTAGCTGCTGGCTGCGTACAGACCTGAGAGTGGCATTGATCTGAACATCTGACTCATAAAGGAAGAGAAGAAGAAGATTTCACTTCATGTCGAGGTATTTCTTAAAAGAAACATATCAGATGATCGCTCATTGATCGTCATGACGCTGCACATCAACATGTGACAGGTCTGAGCTCTCGGTGACCTCGACCTTTGTTTGGTAGGGAGATATGCAAAGTTAAAAAAAATAATGCTGTTATTAATGCTGAAAGTCAATCTTATTTATAGTAAAGAAAACCACAGCTGTACAACAGCGTACCGTACATGAGTTTTCATTAGAGGCCTCCAAATCACAGATATTGATTTTGTTTTGAGTGAATATTTAACTCATGTTCACTAAAAATCTACCTGACACTGCACTACCTGCTGATGATCAGTTAACAATTGAATAACTAATCGAAACAAAAACTTAATCATCTAACTATGAACTTGAATTCAGATTTAATTTTTGGATTATTGATTACTACTGACCTGATTTCTGACTTCAACGTTAAACTGCACTTTATTAAAAATATGCAGTATATACATATAAAATAAGGAAATAAATAGTTCCATTATTTTATAAAATAAACAGAAATGAGTGTCCAGTCAGTTTACTGCAGTTTACATTTTAGAACATGAATAGCTGCAGTTAAAACATTTTATTTAACTTGAGTTGACAACATTCATTTCTAACATAAAAACTATTTAGGGTTTTATTTCAGCTTGCTTGTGGTTTGATTTGGATTTTATTTCTGATTTTATTTTGTATTTTAATCATAAAATCTCACTGCGTGAGTTCCTTCATTCACTACAATACAAACATTTAATCTGAGTTCAAGTTGTGTGAAGTTTGAATGTTTGCATCATTCTGTTTGCATATTATTGATTAAAGATTCACTAAATCATTTTAATTCTGATTTAATTTGTTTTTTAGACATTTTGGCAGAATTGTTGTCTAAAATGAGCTCTGAATCTGAACAAAGATGTTCTTTCAAAAAGACTTCAGATTAAAAGATATTGGTTAAATCTGACATTTCAAAATAAAAGCACTGTAATTATTTTACTTAAATAAGATTCTGGCCTCTGAAGGATGAAATCTTTTTTTCTGTTCCAAGACGATTTTTTGATTTGAAGTTGAATTTAAATCTTGCCGTGGTTTTATTCATACTGAGACTCTTTCACTCTTTTCTACATTAAAACACAATAAATCTGAAGGTTTGAAGTCACTCGGCTGTCGGGAAGTTTTTATTCCAGCAGTGACGTCTTCTTGTTGCCCAACCAGGAAGTTAGAGTGGAAACAGGTGAATGAAGCGGTTTAGTGTTCATTATTTAGTGTTCACTTTACCTGTTATTTAACCACATAAACAGAACTCACTGCTTTATTAGATATTTCTCTGAATGTGAAGTGATTTTTTTTAAGCTTTTCTTAAACAGAAGGAAAGGAAACAGAATAAAACTCACGAAGTCAACGAGTCGGACCGGTTTAGTGTTCTGACCGATGAGATGAACACAAAACATGATGCAAACTACTGCACAGTGATCACAATTAAACTTTATGGAGCTCTCGCACTGAAATAAAAATATGAAGCTGTTTTAAAGAACAGAGGAGCTTCTGTGTGACTTTAACCTGCAGGCCACAGGAAGAATTCATTAACAGTGCAGTGACACTTCACTTCAAGTTTCAATCCTGACTGACACTTTGTGGATATTCCTGCTGTAGAGCTTCAGTTAGCCCCGAGCTAATTATAATGACTGTTAGCCCAGTGCTGACAGGCTTCATAGCTCCAGGCTAATGTGAAAGGTAAAAATAAAAGCAGCTTCAGACCAACTCTATTTAAAGTTAAAACAGTTTTCAAAAAATAAGTTCACCATAACAGACTGCACTTTATTTAACAGACCAGCAGGGGGCTCCATACAAGTTAACCTGTGCTAGAGATGCTACCAGGTTCTTAATGATCAGGACTCTTCCTCTGTACCAAAAGTTTCCACAGTGTTTCCTAACCCGTTCACATCGTTCTGATTTTGTACAATAACAATAATGTCACGAAGAGGAGTGACGGCAGCAGGGGAAGGACCCGAACGCAGACAAAACAGGCAGACAGGTGCAGTTCAATGATTTATTGAGGAACGATAGCTTACAGGCCAGCAGAGTAACAGAAGCTCGAAAATAAACCACCAACAGAACAACAAGACAACAAGGCACCTAGGATGAACCGACAAACAAACAAAGCATCTGGGCTGGTATATGTAGGGAGTGGCTGGTGAAGTGAGAACAGGTGAGCAGGTGAACGAGCAGAAGGTCAGGTGACGAGAGTGATGCAGAGGGCTGGAGACAGACAGGCAGAGAGAAGACTGGAGGACTGAAACCGGAGACTTCCAACAGATCTCGAATCAGTGACACACAACAATGGAGCTGCCGGGCACAAAGTGCGTTTGGGTCCGGTGGATTACCTGGTCCATCATCTTCCTCAGTCGGTGCACAGCAGAGAGACCGGCCGTCAGCTCTTCGTGTCCTGAAGGTCGCCTTTTCTTGGCAGCAGAGTTAGAACTGCTGTCCTGCAGCTCTGGGGCGAGGACATGTCATTACAGCTCTCAGTGAAGACTTGTGAAACATCTTCGCTCACTTCAGAAAAAAAGCTTGATCAGACTTTCTAAAACTCTGGCGGGAGTCCATCGATCCCACTGGGACACTTTGAGTTCACGAAAATAACATTAAAAATCATCACACCAGGTTGAGCTCCTCATCTTTTTGTTAAGGATCACGTGAACCTGCTGTCTGTGTGAAACAAAGGTAGTAGAGCTCCCGGTGTTCAGTAAGTCAAGTAAGAAAAACCCCCGGGGGTAAAGTCACAAGCTACCCAGCAGTATATAAAGTAATATAAAAGTCATTAAAAGTAGCTTCACCTTCACCAGCTGCAACATTAAAGTGATGAACACGTGAATGCATCAATAATTATAATCCAGTAATATCATATATACTATTCTGCCTCATGAGTATTTTACTTTTGGTACTTTAGGTATTTTCTCATGCTAATACTTTTGTACTTTTACTTTGAATGCTAGTCTGAGCATGTAACAGAGAGCTGCCAATCAAA
>LKNJ01007443.1:0-12450 GCA_002120245.1 Maccullochella peelii
CATGACAGAATGTGGAAAACGTGAAGTGCTGTGAATACTTTCCGGATGCACTGTATCTTAATAATATGATGTAATCAAACATAAAATATTAAGCTTTTATTCCATGTTTGTTGAAAAGTCACAGTATTAGCACTGACTCATCTCAACATATTATGGTGTTATGTGATAATATGACTTAAGCATAGACAAATAAAGATCAATAATCAATTGGCCTTTTTTACTGAAGACATTTTGACATATCACAGCATGTATAAATAAAATAAATGATGGCTGAATTCCATTTAGCATGGTCTGTACTCACCCACACTGTCCTGAGAAGCAATATAATCAGGTAAAAGTGAAAACACCTGTGGGTGTGAACTGTGATTCTGCCTTAAAAAGGAGTCACGGGGTACATCTCAAATCTCTTAATTGCATCCACGTTTCCCTCACTTGCGCCCTTTCCTTGCATCTTAGTCCCTTCCAGCAGGGATGCATGGAGAGACGCAAGGAAACCATGCAAGGAGAGAATAAACGAGGAAATCTGTTTTTAGAGAAATGAGACATTTCCTCACGACATGAAACGACATTCGTTTTCTCCGTTGCTGATCACAGCTGGATCAGCTGTCAGTCAGGTTAACAGCTGTAGAGACTTTTGATGGAGTTTATCACTGGCAGAGCAGCAGTGTTTTCTCTTACCTGTTTAACAAACACCTACACACGAACAACCTGCACTTTGTATTCATACTGTGTACTGTGTCCTGCGTTTATATTATTTATTCATTATTTGCATCAGTATTTATTGATATTCCATCCATCCATCCATCCATTATCTATACCGCTTATCCTCAGAGGGTCGCGGGTTTATTGATATTCTGATTGTGAATCCATTATTGAATAACCCAGAATATGATTAGGGTGTCTTTTGAACATTTAAAATGATGCATTACGCCAAATGTTTCAGGGAAAATTGAAATGATGTAACTCATATCAAACCCAACGCTCAGGAATTATCAGTCTCACACATGACTGAATGGAAATTATGATAAATGATGTAAATGCTTTCTTGCTGACAGACTCTCCTACTCTCTCTGACTTTAATTGTATCCATAATAAAAGTTAATGGGGGAAATAACAGATGAAAAGAAAAATCTTTGTAATAAATGAAGAAAGTTGTTTATGGTTATTTTGTTGTTCAGACCTACAACTAACACAGATTCAAATAAATAAATGCAAATAAAATATACAACTTGGAAGTGATACACTTGAGTTTAATCTGTTATCTTCAAATAAATAAATGCAAATAAAATATACAACTTGGGAGTGATACACTTGAGTTTAATCTGTTATCTGTCTTCACTCTGGTATGAAACTCCTGTGATTGTTGTATCAGATCAGTCCGATCAGCTGCAGCATCCAATCAATAACTGATGTTGAATAAGGGGGCGTGTCAGCCAGTAAAAGTATTCCGTGAAGGCTGCACTCGTGTATCCTCCCTCATGGCTCCTCAGATCTCCCTCCTCACTCCTTGGAGCAGAAATAAGAGCTTTGGGACAGACTTCAAGATGGTGGACTAGAACGACTTCGGGTTCAAGCGAGGATCGAGGAGCGAGGAGATATCAAATAAGAGACTTGGGATGTACCTAAAGAATGAATTTTGATGCTTTCCTGCAAATCCTCATGTTTCCTTCGCATCCAGTTAACATTTCCCAGCACTTCTCTGACAAAAAATGGTTTCATCACAAAATGCACATGAGAATTCTAGAGAGAAAAATGTATTTTTTCTTTGCAAAGGTTAGAAAAAAATGCCAATAACACTGACTGTTGTAAGCTTTATGAAATATTCTGATACTTATAATCCACTGATAACTTCTCCTTGTGTTAAAATGTACTCCAGCAATTTAGTATTGCATAACGTGGGACAAAGATTAAAAACAGAATGGTCAAAAGTGAAGCAGCAGAGGCCAGGATATCCTGATTTTAAGTCTTTAGTATGGTTAAGCTAGAAAAAACAAACAAACACTGGATCCAACACTTCCCATAATGCAGTGCATTCATTACACATCATAAGGGTTATTTTTTCCTAACTTAAGCTCCTCCATAGCCACAGAAGACATTAGACATTTGTTTTCATGTAAGTATACGTGTTGTGATGAGTAAACTGAACTTCAAGTGTAAAATCGGTGGAGTGCCCCTTTAATTAGTTGATACATATTGTGCTAATTAGTTAACGTATTTAATTTGCTAATAAAAAGACTTACTCCTCATAGGTGCTGTAGCCAGTGCTGTTTGTTTCTCTCCAGTCTAGTTACTGCAGAACCAAGCTGGTGGTTTTCAATGTGACATCACCAGATGTACCAGCAGGTGACAGTATTCCTCCTGTGTTGGCCTCCTGTTGACAGGTTCACAGACAGACAAAATGAAGCATTTGACCCGAGTAAAACACTGCAACTTAACAACGTCCTTATGAACCAACTGTGCCGTGATTCATTGCCAGCAAGAAATGCAATGCAAATCAGATGATTAGTATTCTGCAACACCCTTATAACTCCACACAACAGAAATGTTCAGTGTGGATGCAATTAAATACCCTTTTCCACCATCAGAGATAAAATTGTATTACACAAAAAAACAATAATACTTATCTTGTCTGTCACTATTAGAAATCATTGCAGGGAAACTGGAGATAAATGATTTCACGGTGTATGAAAATGAATTGAACAAGTTCTTGATTTGATTGATTGATTTTGCAGTTTAGTTTTTAACTATGTAACTTAATTAAATTCAATACATCATAATGAGAAAACACTGCGGCCTAGTAACAATTGCTTGCTGCAGCCTCGTGCAGAAATGAATGTGTGCCAAGAGGTTGGTGTAATACCTTAAGTCCATAACTTTTGGTGAGATGTAAACAAAGACGCTCATTCTCTTCAGGAGAAAGAGAAGAAACAGCTTTGCCACCAACAGACTGTGTGTAACAATGTGGATGTCTGGAAGTCAATGTGTGAATGAGGCAAGAGAGAGCGAGAGAGAAAAGAGAATTACAGCCTGATCAACTTGAGATGCACATATTTGGCTGCTTATCTGCTGTACTGTGGGCAGCAGCAGTGTGTTTATGTAAAACAACAAAACAAAAAAAGTAACATTAACTGGAACACAGTCTGACTATCCTTCTGACCTTATTCAATGTGTGTTGGCAAGTTTTCCCTGAACCACATGCCCTGTGCTACCTATTAGTTTGTTAATGCGTTGAACTAATGAAACCTCAGGTGAACTCACCCACATCAATTTCTTGTTTTTAAAGATACTGACAAGTCTCATTTCTATTTGTTTCATGATTTGCTTCCTCTGGAGCCACTCCCATGACTCCTGAACCCTGATGTTGTGGAAATAAAATAAAAAAAATCGAATTTCTTTCTTTCACCGGCAAGTGAAACGCAAGAGTACCAAGAAACAGAGAGAAAAAATAAAGAAAGAGAAAAAATCGAATGCTTATGAAGAGGATGCAGTGCAACGTGATGTTTAGGACATGGAGGTGTGAGACATAGATTGCACCTGCAAATATAACACATTCTGTGTGACAGCTTTCAGATACATTTACGACAGCGTGAAGGGAGGTTTTGCTGTAATGTCAGCTTCATATTTTGAAGAGTAAAGTACTGAAAAAAAAAAAAAAAAAAATGCCCCAGCTTTTGTTGTTCAGTACCAAAGAGCAAAAACAAAAAACAGATCATGTAAACAAAACATATTTTAAAATGTATTTTAAAAACTTGGTCACATATATGACCAACATACATAAAAGATCCAGATAACTTTACATAAGACCCATTTTTAATTTTGATGTTTTTAATGTAGTTATATGCTACATTATCCTCACCAAACTATGACGGTAGCAGCCAATCGGAGCTAACCCCCCCCCCCCCCCCCAAAAAAACCCTGCATGTTGTGAAAATGATTAAAAATCTAAAATGTCAACATAGCGGTATCAACATAAAGGCTTTTTCCCTTTCCCATTTTACTCGCTGCTATGCCTGCACACATGCTGTAAATCATCCCTCATTTTTTCCCCATCTTGTCTCCCTATTTTTTGTAGTCTGATTGAAAAAGCAGAAAAAAAGAGCATGCATGTTAAAGACAAGAAAAAAAAGTGAGAGCCGTAAATTGCCACAGAAATCCCAGGTTGCAGCAGCCTACGCTGCTCTTACCAGCCACCGTCAACCAGTTGCCTTTTTACACCCTTTTCTAATGCTTGATAACTGTGGTTACTGTTGGCCAATCAGAGCATTCATTAACATCAGAGTTAACCGACTTAATATTCTCTTGGGGGTAAAATTAAATTGAAATTAATTCTTTCATGCATCGTCCTGATTATATGATGGAGAGATCATAAATAACTTAGCTGAAAAGACAGACAGACAAATTGGCAGATATGTTGATAAAGAGATTATTTTTAAAAAATTTGGTCACCTTGTGCTGGCACACGGACCTGGTTCAGTGACGAGACTGTCGTAACAACCCATTAGTTGTTAAAAATTTGACTTCACAACATTGTTGGTGTTTTTCCATCAGTTTCTATCAGGCAGTGAATGCATTCAGCGTGGTCTTGAAATGCTTGATGTACCATTTGACAGAACAGCCAGTAGACATGTAAAAACATAATTTGCTCATCATAATGGACAAATCGGGGGCACGCCAGCTTCAATCTCTGTCATTTGTTGTGTGATTGTTTCTGTTCTGGGGGTCATTTGGCATGCAGGAACATAACAGGAAATGGTGTAGAAAGCATTTATATACTGTGTAAGCTCTAAAGATTCTTCAAAAGATGCAGAAATGGCCATGAAGCACTACCAACTACCACCTGGAATTTGATTTCCAAAGCTGCTGTCCAACTGTTGTGGTGTTAGTGACAGTTCCATCTTTTGTTTTTGTCTTTTTGCATCTTGTCCAATGAAAGCAACAGAGTGGCAAATGGTTAGAAAGACGTGATAATTTTACTCCCAATACTTTTCCTGTCAACATTTATTCAAAGCACAGTGCAGTCAAGTATATCTTGACGCTAAACAGTCACTCTTTCATCCAGCTTTTAACCAATTTCGGTCCAAAGGCAGAAACCCACTCTTAACAAGAGAATGATAAGCGCGCAGTACTGCATCCCACTGAGAACAGCTCAGCAAACACTGCCTTGCCCTTAATGCTGTGGTCCGACTCACTGTAATATACTAGTGTTGTCTGCCGGCTCTTGCTGACATTAACAAGATATGCCTTTCAAATATCATGGCCTTTGGGACTGGGTCAGAGTTACTATTTATAGAAGGGCAAGACTTCATGATAGTTTGGCTCCTTATAGTGATAACTGAAAATAGAGCAGGTTTTAGTAGCTCTGCTGCAGCTGATTTTATGTCTGTTATTGCTCCAGGCTCTTGAAAAGATGTGATCTAGACAGACTCTGGATCACTGGTTTATAACCACTTACTGTACAGCACCCACTACTTACAGTACTTATGAAGTAATAATAGCATGAAAATGTTATACATTGCAATACTGTTGTTTGGATTTCAGAATGTAAAAAAAGGTACAAAGGAGTCCTGATCCAGTGTCTGCAATGAAGATTGTTAAAACAAAATATGTCCTGCAACCCTCTAATGCAGAAACATATAAATATAGTTTTATCCTACAATATGATAATTAGCAGACTTTGCAGTGCTTTGCATTTTAGGTGCAACAAAATACATTTAAAAAAATAATTTGATATACTGTTACCATCTGCTGGCCAAGGCACTCCTGCCAACTACTGGGAGAAAAACAAGTTAGCCACTGTAGCTGCCAGACATTATCACCAGCTTGCGTCTCTTCTACAAAACCACAATACTTTACACAGGGCAGTGGAGCAGTTACATGTGGAGAAATATAATAAGAAAAAGAGAATATTCTGATTTTATGTCATGTTATTTTTTCAATGATTATAATTAATAATACTGGATCACTCAAATCAGTGTAGGTTGTCGGCTTTGTGAATGTCACATTCATCCTGTATAAAACAGTGAAATACAAGCATGACAAAAAACAAATAAAAAATGGTTTCCCCCATTTTTTTTTTTTTTTAAAATAGGAAGATTCAGATTGCTGACTGAAAATGATCAATTATTGGTTTTGAACAGTGTAAATAATAAATAAGACAACTGACAAGTAGATGGAACCTAATTCAACCTTCTTATACTGTAAATTAAGTCATCATCATCCTCTAACATGTAATGCTGCCAATCTTATCTTAGATCCAAGATGGGTCCCTTAGTTATTCATGTGTTACATAATTGAAAAGTTACAACCCCTATCCTCAGCATATGCCCCACCCAAACTGCTCCACCCTCTACTTAATATTCATAGCTGTGCCTTTAAAATGCTGAACCTGAGCCTGTGGTGTGGGTGCCTCTCTTGCTCTGTCTCTGGGCCTGGTGGTGTGTGCGCCTGCTGTCTTACTGTTTACATTCTTCCAGAGTCAGAGCCCTGAGCTGCTGCAACTTGTGCCACCATGTCTAAACCCTTGTCTGACTATGACAGAAGGAAACAGATTTCAGTGCGAGGCCTCGCCGGCGTTGAAAACGTCGCAGAACTGAAGCAAAGTTTCAACAGACATCTCCACTTTACGCTGGTCAAGGACAGAAATGTGGCGAACAGAAGGGATTACTACTTTGCTCTTGCCCACACTGTGCGGGAACACTTGATTGGCAGGTGGATCAGAACCCAGCAGCACTACTATGAGAAAGATCCCAAAGTAAGTTCAAGTTATAATAGCACCAAATACGCAAGACTAACAGTAATATGAATTTCCTTGAATATATACATTTATTAATAAACTGATGGACTAATTTCTTAAAGGGTGCTATTCTTTTAATGGTTATAATGGCATAAACAGTATCACATATTGTATTTGTGTATCACAGTTCCCCCCCCCATACAGGGGGGATACTGGCTATTTTTGATCTAACAACTGGTTCCCACCTTCAGGACATTTATGGAAGCCTGTTGCATTGTGAACTCACTGCCTGTCCAGTACACAGTGGTCAGTGTTTTCATTAACATTCTGCACCATAACCTGAATCTTATACTGTTTCATGAAATAACTCTTTTGCTTCTGCACACATTTTAAACAAAAGCCATGCCTCATTTGAGCAGGGGCTTTTATAATCTTCGACTGTACTTACAACAGCCTGGTGTCAGTGTAATGTCAAGTCATGACATTTAAACTTCACCGGGGCTTCTTAGCACTCTGCTGGTATGCTGCCGTTCTTATAGTGTGTTGAAACATTAAACCTCTCCATGACCTTCTGTTTCCATCCTGTCTGAGCATAAAGCAGATAGCCTTGTGTCATATGAGCACATGCCTCCGAGGGCATCCAAGTTCATATATAAGCATCATTATAAAAGCTCAGCAACAGCTAACTAACAGCTACAGAAATAGCCTTAAAGGAACAATAGTAGGCTGGTGTCATAAAGCAGAGCAGCAAAATTGCAAACTATACCACATTATTGCTTGAAAATGTCACACAAAATTGAGTGTAATTACAACAGAGGGTTCAGAAGCAGAGTGAAACTCAGCCACAATTGCATTTACTTCCTTGCAAGATCATTAATAACTCTGCTGGATAAAAGGGGATAATGTTTCTTCTCTAAACACTGGAAGAAATTTTCCCTGCACACCTCGGCTAACTTTGCAGGGTTATTGTTCTGTAACTTAAAGTGCCAAAGCCCTTACGTCTAAATCTCAGTATAGGTAGACATTTACTTTTCACATTAAACTAGTTTTAATCAGATGTTGATGGGCTGCAACCTCTAACTCAGTGCTCTAGACTGAAAAGGTCAAAAGGTGAATCCCTTAAAAGGTCTAAACACCTGAAGGAGGGAACAAAACTCTACACTGCAGTGTAGAGTTTTGTGCGGCATGTAAGACGCACTCCAACAACAAGATTAATTCTACACATTGCTAATATGCATTATTGGGGAAAAAAAAAATCATAGCTAATCAGCATAATGAGATGAAACAAGGATTGAAGTCAGGTAAGATTTGGAACAGTCATATATAATTAAAAGAGATCCTCTTAGCCACACAGTGAAATGCTACTTACACTATCTGAACCACTTCTCCTATCACTCCAGACTTGAACTCCACAATGAAAGGGTATCAGGCTCAGGCTGCATGACCTTTACAGTGACCTCTACAGGAGCTATTTTTGCCCAGGCCAAAATGTTGGTGTTATGTAATACCCAAAGCAATCTGTCCCCCAGTCCCTTCTCTTCTCTCCTCTGCTTTTCCTCCTCAGCCTGTCTGCCCCATCCAAGTCAGAGGAGAAAAAAAACAACTAAATGGCAAAGGCTAAACACAGGCTCAGGTGGCACATTTCTATACACCCCCAACCATGAAGCTAAATAATGAAACTTGAAGATTTCTTGGACAGTCTGGGGTGGATGTTATTGTAACATTTGCCATATAACTTTACAAGTTCCTGGTTTCAATGCCAGATTTATACCCATCCTGCTATTGTATAGACCATTCTGTAACCCTAAGTATACAATGACACTAAAATATCTCATGTTTCTGGCTGTTCATTGAGTTTAATATTGGTTATTTCTCCTCTTCTTCCCAAACTGTAGCGTGTGTACTACATCTCCCTTGAGTTCTACATGGGCCGGACCCTCCAAAACACCATGGTGAATCTTGCTCTGGAGAATGCCTGTGATGAGGCCACGTACCAGGTTAGACAAAGACCCTTCATTCATTCCTCTTATGAACGTGAAATTTCCTATTCCAACTAATGTAAAAAAATAATAATAATAATACAAAAAAAAATAAAAAAAAAACTTTGAATGATTGTTTCATTAGTCCATGTTGTGTTCTGTTGTCATCTGTAGTTGGGTCTGGACATGGAGGAATTGGAGGACATGGAGGAAGATGCTGGTTTGGGAAATGGTGGCCTGGGCCGCCTTGCTGGTGAGCATCTTTTCACCCTTCATATTTGATCAATTCAAAAAGTTTTTATCCTTGTTGACAGACTTAAATAATGCATTATTTTACATAAGAGCTATAGTCAAAGGTTTTCATGGGCTGTCTCTGGCTTTCAGCCTGTTTCCTGGACTCCATGGCTTCACTGGGTCTGGCTGGCTACGGTTACGGTATTCGCTATGAATTCGGTATCTTCAATCAGAAAATCGTCAACGGCTGGCAGGTTAGAAATGATTGACTTCAATCTTTCATGCTGTCTTGTGAGCAGGAATAGCTGCCCGTGTTTCTTTTTCACCTCACGTCACCTGCTGGATGAGTTTCCGTCATCATTATCATGACCTGATGTTCCTTGTCATTTTCTGTGTCTAGCTCAGCTCAGACGCCACCCACATAATATGTGTTTTTTTCCCCTCAATATGAATGTATGTCATTATCCAGGTTGAGGAGGCTGATGATTGGCTGCGCTTTGGCAACCCCTGGGAGAAGGCACGTCCTGAGTACATGCGTCCAGTGCACTTCTATGGCAGGACCGAGCATCATCCAGATGGTGTCAAATGGGTTGACACTCAGGTGAAAACATGATTTAAAGTAAATGAATATGAATAATAACAGAAAGGTGTTTTCTGAGATGATATACTCATTTACGTCAAATGTCTGTCTCTTCCTGTGATGGTATGGGCAGGTAGTGCTGGCTCTGCCATATGACACTCCTATCCCTGGCTACAGAAACAACGTTGTCAACACCATGAGGCTGTGGTCTGCGAAGGCCCCATGCGAATTCAACCTTAAAGACTGTACGTGTCTGGCAGACGTCAAACATTCAAATCATGCAATAGATGTCAAATGAGAATAAATGAAAAGAGTTTATGTTTTTTTTCTTTCAGTCAATGTTGGTGGCTACATTCAGGCTGTTCTGGACAGAAACTTGGCTGAGAACATTTCCCGTGTGCTGTATCCCAATGACAACGTAAGAAAAAAAAAAAATAATAATAATAATATAGTATATTACCTTTTAATCCACCAGAACTGCACTCATATGATGGCCACGCACCCGTTAACCTGGATTAGAGGAAATAGCTGAATGTTAAATATCATAGGAACTGTGGACCGTATGGCTCTTGTGTGACTGCAGGACTTATGTTAACTCAGCTGAGAGATGGATTTCCATAATTTGGAGCCCAACTGGTGTCCTTGGTCTTCAGCTAGAGCCACTGTGTGCTCTTTCAGCTTCTTCTGAAGCTGTCTTTTATAACTGACATAAGAGCTGGCCACCGTGCGCTGACTCCCTGAAGGCACAAAGAAGGAGGATTTGGGAGATAACCATCTAGCTCCAGCTATACCTCATGTCAGGTCTGGTAATTTATGTCTGTGCAAGTGAGCGCAGAAGCAGTGCATGGTGGACCTGATCTTCCAGCTTTGTTTGAATTCAGTTCAGTCAGTGTTACACTGCTGCTCTATCACATTGTGTATTTCTATTAACAGCATAGAAGCGCTGAAACAATTAGTTGATTAACTTAACAGTTAATGTAAATGAAAAATTTGTTTCATTAAAAATCACAAAGGTCCCAGTTTCTCCAGTGTGACGACTTTTCTCACTTTCTTATCATTGAAGACATCACATTAGGGTTTGGTAACTTATCAGATTAACTTTTTTTTCATCATTTTATTTCTTTTATTTTAACAGACTAATTGATTGTTTTAAAATAACTCATAGATTAGTTCATTATGAAAATAATCAGTCTTACAGTTTCTTTGCAATAACTGCAAATATACAAAGATGATTGTTGTGACTATTTGGCCCAATACCGATAGCGACGGCAGTGAATGAAACGCTACAACGCGCATACCTTTAGTTACTCCTTTGCTTGCTTCTCCTGTTTTGCTGCCGTCGTTCATTGCAGAATCCTTAGCTGTGTTACTAAGCTACTTGTGTAATATTTAGAATCTTGCCTATTGTTTTGTGTCATTTAATTGTGTAAGTCTATATCCATTTTTAATAACCATTACGTCTGAGGCGATCCGAACCCAATGCGATCACACACCTGTGTCTATTTACTACTTGATTGTGTAACGTGACCCATCGCCAGCATGTTACTGCCCCCTACTGGCGTGGCATACTGATACCCCAAAACACCCATATTGGCTCCAACGATGATATTTCCTCAGCTTTTTTCTATTAAGGAGATTTTTTTTAAAAGACAAAAATCACACTGATACTCACAATTGATAACAAAAACATCGTCTTAAACACATCAGTGGTCACTTCTTCTTTATTTGCTTAATAAATGTGAAATTAAACATAAATTGCTTTTCAGAAGAAGAAAAGAAATCGAAAATACATTTTGAATTCTTATTCAATGCTCTGGTACAAACACTAAACACTGAATTCAGCTTCTATATATATCACAAATAATTGTTAAACAGAACCGTACATTTACAGAATGTATGCACATATGTAACATCTGTATATTACAGATGTTATGCTAAAATGATTAGAATTGCATGATAATTACACTACAGATGTTAGATATAGAGCTACTGCAGCTGTGCCACCACTTTATTTTTTAAGTAAAAAAAAAAAAAAAGTTTATTCATTTATTATTTTATTAAAATGAAAAGATTTCAGCTGTCCATGAGTGAATACCAATCACTAATATGCAAAAGGCTATGTTTAAAGAATAATAAAATCATGTTTGCCTGCAGAACAGACAAATATGTGTCTTTATCCCCAGTTCTTTGAAGGAAAGGAGCTCCGTCTGAAGCAGGAATACTTTGTGGTATCTGCCACCCTGCAAGACATCATCCGTCGTTTCAAGGTCTCTAAGTTTGGCTCCAGGGAGATTGCTCGCACAGACTTCAGCAAACTGCCTGACAAGGTGAAGCGAAAAACTCAACAAAATAGTTTCTGTCAAAAATGAAAAGATTTCCCCCTGATGTACACTCTGTGCTTTCATTAAACTGCCTCTGTCAGTGTGTTGAACAGGTTGTAGGTGGGTTTTATTGTATCTTATGAGAATAGTTGAAATGAACAGTATCTACAAAGCACTTCCTGGCGTATTCTAATTTTGTATTGACATTTTATTATGTTCTGCATATTCAGGTTGCCATCCAGCTGAATGACACTCACCCAGCCATGGCTATTCCTGAGCTGATGAGGGTTCTGGTTGATGAAGAAAAACTTGAATGGGAAAAGGTGAGGAAGAGCAACACTGATGTAACAGCAGAACTGAATTTTTCATATTTTCAGTTTAGCTTTCAAGTTTTATTTTTCCAATTTACAATTTAGTTTAGTGTTTAAAACTTGTTTGACACTTGTTCTTGCTTTGCTTATTTTAACATCACCATTCTGGTGTAGTTAATAATCCACCACCACAAAGATAAATGATATGGCATAAAGAGATTATTTACAAAGTTTCTCAAGTCTGTTATTATTTTCATGATGTTTTGCACAGTAATATATATATATATATATA
>LKNJ01007444.1:7191-20153 GCA_002120245.1 Maccullochella peelii
GGGACTTCCAGCTCATACTCGGCACAGATGATTCTGTACACTATGCCAGCCACTTGGTTATGGCATTCCATGTACACCCTGCCTGCTAGTATCTTACATCCTGCTGTTATGTGCTGGATTGTCTCAGGGGCATCTTTGTACAAGTCTGCACCTGGAGTCCTGCCTGGTGTGGTAGATCCCGGCCTCTATTGATTTTGTGTTCAGAGCCTGTTCNCAAGGTCCATTTAGTAGCTGTCCTGGAGCTTCATCAGAAGATGGAGTTTGCCCAGTTGTGTATGTATATATATATATATATATATATAAAATTCCCCACTCGCCCCTGCAGGTGGTCTATTACTCCTTCAAGCTTGGGTCCTCTACCAGAGGCCTAGGAGCTTGAGGTTCCTGCGCAGTATCTTAGCTGTTCCTAGGACTGCACTCTTCTGGACAGAGATCTCGGATGTTGTTCCTGGAATCTGCTGGAGCCACTCTCCCAGTTTGGGGATCCAGCTCATACTTGGCACAGATGTTTCTGTACACTATGCCAGCCACTTGGTTATGGCGTTCCATGTATGCCCTGCCTGCTAGCATCTTACACCCCGCTGTTATGTGCTGGATTGTCTCAAGGGCATCTTTGCACAGTCTGCACCTGGAGTCCTGCCTGGTGTGGTAGACCCCAGCCTCTACTGATCTTGTGCTCAGAGCCTGTTCCTGTGCTGCCATGATTAGTGCCTCTGTGCTGTCTTTGAGTACAGCCTTTTCCAGCCACTAGTAGTATTTCTTGATATCTGCCACTTCCTCTATCTGCCGGAGGTAAATACCGTACAGGGGTTTGTCCTCCCATGATGGTTCCACCTGCTCTTCTTCCTCCTCGGGCTTTTGCTGCCTAAGGTAATTACTAAGCAACTCATCACTTGAGGCCATCCTTCTGATGTACTCATGGATCTTGGTTGTTTCATCCTGGATAGTGGCTCTGATGCTCACTAGTCCTCGGCCTCCTTCCTTCCACTTAGTGTACAGTCTCAGGGTGCTGGACTTGGGGTGAAATCCTCCATGCATTCTGAGGAGCTTCCTTGTCTTCATATCGGCGGCCTCTATCTCCTCTTTTGGCCAGCTTATTATGCCAGCGGGGTATCTGATGACGGGCAGGGTGTAGGTGTTGATAGCTCGGACCTTGTTCTTCCCATTCAGCTGACTTCTCAGGACTTGTCATACTCTGTGGAGGTATTTGGCTGTGGATGATTTTCTTGCGGCCCCTTCATGGTTCCCATTTGCTTGCGGGATCCCATGGTACTTGTAGCTGTCCTCAACATCTGCTATGTCGCCTTCTGGTAGTCTGATCCCTTCAGTTCTGACTACCTTCCCTCTCCTGGATACCATCCGACCACACTTATCTAGTTCGATTGACATTCCAATGGCGTTGCTGTAGATCCTGATGGTGTTTATCACTGAGTCGATGTCTTGCTCACTCCTGGCACACAGCTTGATGTCATCCATGTAGAGGAGGTGGCTGATGGTTGCTCCATTCCGTAGCCAGTATCCGTAGCCACTCTTTGTGATGACCTGGCTGAGAGGGTTCAGACCTATGCAGAACAGCAGCGTGGACAGAACATCTCCTTGGTATATGCCGCACTTGATGGTGACTTGTGCAATTGGCTTGCAGTTGGCCTCTAGGGTCATTTTCCACAGCCCCATTGAGTTCTTGATGAAGGTTCTTAGAGTCCTGTTGATGTTGTACAGTTCAAAGCAATCCAGAATCCATGTGTGAGGCATCGAGTCGTAGGCGTTCTTGTAGTCAATCCAGGCGGTGCACAGATTGGTAAGTCTGGTCTTACAGTCTCGAGTGACTGTTCTATCTACCAGTAGCTGGTGCTTTGCACCTCTGGTGTTCCTACCAATTCCCCCGCTCTAGTACTGAGCCATGTGCTTAGTCATCTCAGCCAATATGATGCCTGACAGGAGCTTCCATGTTGTGCAGCCACTGGGCATTGGTGTTATGTAATGCCTCTTTCTCCCATATGTTTTTCCAGTATTGCTCAGTCTCCAGCCTTGGTGAGTCTGCTGTCATGTTATTATTACCCTGCCACTGTGTATATATGTTCAAATGTTCACATTTTCTTAGCACTTTAAGGACCTCTTGGCCATGTGTGCATGGACCATCATATCTGCATCTACAATTCAATGACAACTTGAAAAGAAAAACTGTATTGCAACATTCTTTCCTACTCACTCCAGTTATTTGTTTTGTCATTTACCCCCACTCCTCTCATTCTCAGCTCAAACCCAGCCCCCCCATACACAACAAAAGCTGGCCACATCAGAGCCTGCTGGGGGCCTGAAGGGAGCCACAGTGATTCCGGCAAGCTGCAGGCATTAGTAGGAAAGTAATTAGGGTAAAAAGTTCAACCACAGCTCTGCAGAGCTGCCAGAAATCCATTTACTTCACTGTTTAATACTGCAGATAAAGTATAAAGGGCCAGCATTTTACAAACACACTGCCCTGTCTGTGTGTGTGTGTGTGTGTGTGTGTGTGTGCATGTACAGACTCTTACTCATTCTTAGTGTTTATGTTTTAAAGCATGGCATTATAGCTAAAAGCAAGCAAAATGGCAAACAAAACCTGACTTTACTGGCTACAAAGAAAGGTATAAAAAAAAAAGAGTAAAAAAATATATCAATCTTGTAACTTTAGGAACTACCCAACAATAAATAGTGTAACAATGAAATTAAATTCAACATGAGAATTTATGTATATGTAGTCCATAAATCCAGCTCATTCCTTCTTCCTTTGACAGCACTGAAGTGGATATTAATATTCATTACCCAAACCAAAGCTTGCATTAGATCCAATTTTAGCCATTTTAGCCTTGTGTGCCAATTTTCTGTCTAAGCTAAGTGGAAGCACTTGACACAAGAAACATCTGGTCGTGGAGGAGTTATTTCTTCTGTGTTGAGTTAACTTTCTCTTGTATCTGCTTGCGCATAAGGATACGAGCTAGAGGATAGCATGAAGCCAGGACACAACATCTATGTGTTACAATGCAAATGACAAAATTATTATTTCATCAGGACTAAGAATTCTGGCTCTCACAACTCACTTTCCAGCCTTTACAAAAAACTCTCCACCCACTGGAGATTCAAGATACTCTCAATAGCCCACCCACCCTCCTACTGGCATCGTCCTCCACTAAAAATTGGATGTCAGTGCAATGAGTGAACAACTGAAGTTTTACCTTTACACCAGTCTCATTCTGTAGCCAAGAGAGATGAACAGAACTGTTATTTTGTCAGTTGGAGGCCACCGAATGTGATGGAAGACACGAGAAGTCAGATTGGTTAACAGCCACTTAAAATAACTCATGGAAAAAAGCCTAACAACTCTACAAGCTGTAAAGGCACAGGTCACGGTAGATCTTGAGTTATATGGCCCACCAGTCTGCACTAGAAGGGCTGTAAGCAGCAATTCAGTATCCATGACAGGATGACTGCATGCTAAATACCAATAGTATCCAGTGTTTCCCCTAGGATGGGGCTGTAGCATGGGCATGCGAAGGTGGAGCATGCATGTGAAAAAAAAATTATTTGTGCGCTCGCGCTTTGTCAGGAGGTTTCTGTATGTCTGCCGGCAACAGAAGGGCTCTTGAGGCCTAAGTACATACAGTACATTTGTGCACAGTAATGGGCAGGGGAAATGTCTGTTTAGCTTACATATGAGGTGTCTCAAGATTTAGAAAAGTATACTTTTATTGAACATAAAAGTATAATCTTTACAACAATTATTGACATTTATTGAAAAAATATATTATATCAACAACCACCCATATACAGTAAAATCACATAACACAAATATTACAAAAATCCAAAAGGTCTGTGCCTCAAACCCATGCATCTTCCCACTCCCTCCCCTCTCCCCATCACAATCCTCCCCTCACACCCTCGTTCATGTAACTGTAACATTAATATCTCTATGAGGGAATCTGTCAGTTGTCTTTGAGATTTACAGCTTTTGCGTGTCACGGTGGCCCTCGTGCATAGTAAAGCCTGCCTTCAGGAAGAAGAAAACAATCGGTGCATGTGGAATACCTACTATCTTTGAATCAAGATGGATCTTCCCAACGTTATTTATTTCAGATGTGTTTCTTTGCGTATGAATAAATTAATTAATGAAAAACCCACAATTTGTATGAATGCAGCTTGTTTTTCCATGACTTCACATTGAAAATAATGAATTTGCACATTTTCTGAGGTGTTGTAAGAGTGATCAAAGTTTGATGTATTGCTGCCAAAATGGTTGGCTGGCTGCAGACCCAAATCAACACTGTTGCACAGCTACATTTTCCATATAAGGTTGCAAAGCCTACACGGTGACAGCATGTGCTTTCTTTTGACAAGACAAAACAACACTTTACAGCAATTCTAGCAGCTCTGTGAGGCTGTACTTTGGCACAGCGCCAGCATGCTCACAATGATAATGTTAGTGTTTACCATGTTCACCATCTTAGTTTAGCAGGCTAGCATGCTAATGTTTGTTAATTAGCACTAACACAACGCACAGCTGATGCTGATGGGAATTTCATTAGTTTTGCAAGTATTTGGTCATAAAACAAAGTATTGGACAAATTAAGTTAGAGGATCACCAAAGTTATTACAATTCGAGCGGGGCATGAATGTCTGTACCAATTTTTATGGCAATCCATCCAATATTTGTTGAGAAATTTCACTGAAAGAACAAATGGTGGTGTTAGGTAATCCCTTGACTTTTCCTCTAAGTCATTCAGATTCATCCTGTGGAAATCATGAATGTCTTTACAAGATTTTGTGCCAATCAAGTCAAGCAGATGTTGAGGTATTTCACTGGATAAGTAAAAAGTTGGCCTGCTGGTGGTGCTTAACTAAAAAGTCAGGGGATAACCAAACTCATTAAGATTCATCCTCGGCGCTCCATTAACGTCTGTACAAAATCTCACAGCAATTCATCCAAAAGTTGTTGACATTTCACTCTGAATGAAAAATGTAAACCTGCTGCTGAAAAGGTGAGATAAAAGGTTGTGGGATCACCACAGGCAGTAGGATTCATCCTCTGGGGATTTTTCAGCCTGGACCAAGGTGACAGCTTGACCAACAGACTGACATAGCCATCCCTAGAGCCACACAGCTAACTTGGCTAAAAATCTCTATCTTTCATTTCCTTAGAGATGAAATGTTTTTACTCCTAAACCCGAAAGAAGGACCAAAAATGCATCAGAAGATTCAGATGCTAGATGAATATAAAACCACTAATGTTACTTAACCAAGCCAATACTCCTTTACCTTTCATCCAACAGCTGAAGAAAATTACATTAGTGTTGCTATATACTTAGTTTAATGTAAAGGGAAAGTTTAAACTCTAGAAAAATAAAATATTAATTGCTTTGACCACAGAGGCCTGGTTTAGGGAATGGGGTTGTGGTAAAGGTTTGAAAAGTCATTACTAATCATTCAGCCTGTCGGGTGTGTTTATATGCACCACTTCCAATACTACTGAGTTTAATCTGACTTCCTATTTGAAGGGGGAAAAACTGGCAAGGCAGAGCCCATTTTCGACAGACATAAAACAGACACGCAAGTCAAAATAAACGCTCCGGAGTGAAGCCTGAGCCCTGAAGCTCTGCCTATGCACTGAACAAGTGTGTATGCATGCGTGCGTGTGTGGGGCAATGAAAAAGGGGAAATGGAAGACCAGATTACAGCCACTTTCATTTCCACGCAGGGGCATGACAAAAGGGCCCGGGAACGATTACATCAAAACCATTTTTTCAGTGGAGAACATGACATCCCTGCCCACAAATTGAAGACAAACTTTGGAGACCAGGAGGAAAAGATCACTAGTGTCTGTGGATACTGGTATTACATTCTTTCTGAACATTGAGATCAGGAGCACATAAGCCATACAGCTTCACAACAAACTATGATGACAATAAAAGTACAAACTAAATATATACAGACTCACCAGGAGAACTTCCCTGATTCACTGATGGTAACATCTACCCTACACGTACCGTAGAGAAGGCTTGGATAGCATGAGCGTGTGTGTGTGTGTGTGTGTGTGTGTGTGTTTGTGTGTGTGCCTGTGGGTGGTCATAATGTGACAGTGAAGAACACCATAACCTCATGGTGGATAAAAAGCATCACTTCTCTAAATCCCCTTAATCTGGTGGCTCGTTTTATACAAATGCTTGATGATTTCCATTTAATACACTTTAGAAGATGGATACATCCGGTCCACAGAGCAAAACCCGTCATGAAAATGCACTGAAACACAAGGGCTTAGTACCACAATGGGCTTTTGCCATCAAAAGTGTGTGTGTGTGTGTGTGTGTGTGTGTGTGTATGAGCTAAGCAGAATTTGTTGCTTGCAACCATGTATTTAATAACATGCGTTATTTCACTATAGGATTTAAATATAGTTTGAAATTTTGTTTGCTGTACATTTGCCTTTGGTTTTGCATGGCATTTACTGCCAATGTGATGGGCAGGGGGTCACAGGTGGTACCCAAATTATAATATACAGAGATAGAGTACCAATGTATTTGGTTGTAGCACTGTAACACAAAAGTACACATTATTATAAGCCAGATACACATTAGTCATGCTAGAGTAGAAACTGAAATCACTGCACATAAGCTTGTACAGATATTATCAGTCTAATGCCTCTCAAAGATAGAAAATGCAGAGATGGATAAAGTCTGAAGCCCTTTACAGATGTATTGTGCAAACATGGGATGCTTGGGTTTAGTTTGATTGGAATTTGCTGGTTCCAATACCAGTAACACACACCATTGTCCAATAACTATCTATGCAACACAGGAACAGTTTTTATACTGTTGGGTCTGCTTCTACAATGTGACTGCAAAGACGCAGAGACTCAACTCCATCTGTCTACTTCGTTTAGACAGCGTATGCAGTGGTAATTGGGCTATAAAAATGACCAGCTTGCTCAATAAAATTGTCACATTTCATTTCAGTAAGAACATAAACAGTTTTTTAAGATGACTGGATTTAGGCAAAACCCCTTACTTATTTAGCAGAGTTAAAAGAAATAGCCTTTATAAGAAGAATAGAAAAAACCAAGGTCATGCATTATGAAATATTCAGAAACACTGCCAGACTCATAATATAATTTGACCCAACTCCATGCTGAAAAGTTGGGCATGTTTTTTTCAGTCCTGGAAATGTCTGTTGTTATCGACCAAATCACCAATATTACATTTATGTGTAGCATATTTTTGAGAAGAAAAAAAAGTGGATTATCCTCTAAATTAAATACTCAATGTGCTTCCAGTTTAGCCAAGCCTGTATGTTTATGGTTGTGACTGAACACAAATTTCTTGTCTTGTAATTTATTTCCCGCAGAAAAGACACTGTCACATTTCTGCTACAGTGGACATTTCACCTTTGTTCCAAATGGAATAACAATAAATTAAAATGCACTTGACGTGACCACTTGTCATCACAAGTGTTCCCAAATCTACAATGCAGACCTGGATTAACACTTTAAAGGCTCTTAGTCCCACAAGGTTTCATGAACATCATGAATGATCCTATGAAAACATGTTACAAAGGAAAATTTAGAATGTACAACTAGTTGACACTGCCTTTGGGATTGGCAAATGGAGACCCCTTAAAAAAATATAAGACGGGAATGACAGTGGTGACATTCATGGCATGGAGCAGACAAAAGCCCAGACATTCCTTTGAAAAAACGAATATCCATGGCCTCAGCGGTGACCATGATATCTGCTGAGAAAATCCATGTGTATTAGCCAGAACCATAAAATAGCACATCCAGTAGTAATCCGCACGGTGAAGGAGGACTATATTGGTTAAAAGAAAGAAGGACCACATCCTCTCAGCATCTGGAGATGTTGTGAGGGGGTAGTTGGAAGTTGGAAATGTCACCGACAGTTCCCAAACTCTGAGGAACAAAGCACGCTTATTCTTCACTGAACTTGCACTGAAACACCCACAAACAGTTAAGTTGCCCCAGTCTTGGCCATAAAATTTACATTCATTGAGAAAGAGCAGCCTTAAATCTCCCATAATTTTAATACCTGTGGATGTAATTAAAATGAATGAAAATAATAACAACAGCAAGCAGGGGAAGGAAACACAAATCCTTTCCAGAAATGTGAGCAGACATACCAAAGTCTGCAATGGCACCAGCATTCTTTACTAATTCCCAAAGCCCACTGACACTGATGCAGAGAGTGAAAGGGACGCATATGTAGCTTTACTGTCAAGAAAATCACTGGATCCATACATTGTTTGGACTTAACGCATAATCCTTTCCATTGATAAAATTATGTTGAGTGTGCCTGGCTGGAAATCCACAAGTACAGGGCTTCAGCACACATGCTTTTTCCCTTCTCTGGTTTTCCTTTAATTTGCAAATCTTGTAATCTAAGCCTAGAGCTGACTGAACCAACTTCTAAACCAGCACCGCTGTAGCGGCCAAGGCTCCAATCTGTTTTCCATTTAAGTGTCAAGACGGCATCCTTTTTGGTGGTTAACAAAAGCTGTTATTTCAAAATGATTATATGCTAAAAATTGTGTGAGGACCTTAGTAAGTTTATGAACAGGCCCAATGGAAAGTACTGCGCCGCACCCGGAAGCCTTTTTCCTTCTCGTCTTTGACCAGAGTGTTATTTACCAGGCACTTCTGTAGTGGGAAGAACCAGGCTGTGCCATTCAGCCAGAGGTCAGGGTTTCTGCTTTTCAACACAGTGCATGTTTTAACCATTAGTGTCGAGCGACGCCTGGATGATTCGCCAAACCGTCAAAACGCTGCCCGTCTCAGTGTCAGTGAGGACATAGGAAAAGCAGAAGCAACAGCAAAAGCAACGGCGTCAGAGAAAAAGGGACAGCAGTCCCTGGAAAACATCAAGAAGGTGGTCTTCATCAAGAGCCAGCTGAAGACAGACTTCCTTATTTCATTTCCCGGGGAGGATATATTGAGTTAAATTTTGTGTTCCTCTGGAAGAGCAGCATAAGTAAATGGAGGAGGGGGAAAGAGGGGAGGGCATGGACTGGGTATGGAGAGGCGAGTATAAGATGCCTTGTCACTTTTTAAATTAACTTTATTTCACTAAACTAAGACATGACATTCCCAGTCCCAACTCTGACAATCCCAGGGATCTACACATATGTTTAATCTCCTTTCTGTCTGCCTATGGGGCATTCAGGTAGTACTCGCATTCCAACCATAGTGCCACTAAGAATCCACGATTCACAGTCACTAAGCCCACATCACTGGCTCAGCTCCAGTTGGGTGGATGTGAAGGGTTCATAACAAGAAGCTGGGTGTCCTTTGATGCCTCTTATTATGAACAGAAAATGACTTTCAGATGTAGGATTTGTACTTCATAACATTACAAAGTGGAAAAAAACACTTTCCACTCCCTTCTGCACTTTTTAAAGACAACATGTCATGAGGATGGGTCATTCCAACACCACATAGAAGTTGCTTAAGTTTCTCTCCTTCTGGTCTCTGATCAGTCTGTGTACTTTCCAGGACAGTTCCCCTGAAATTAACCCAATAAAAGACTCACTTACACTATTAGGTACACCTATACAAAAAATGCAACAGATCTGCCACAAATTCTGCATTTAGGAAGATTATAATGTTCAAGTTTTGTGGACACTGTCAGAGAGGTGTTAATTCAACTACATATTTATTACTGAGGTTGTAGTTGGCGGTGATGTTGTACTGGATTGCATTATATTGAAATGTGTTTCTAATATTCTCAACCCTCATGTTTGTAAACGGGCTGGGCAGAACGTTAGAAAGACCAGTCACTTGTGACTGATTTTAGTTGGTCTTATAATGCACAACAAGGTGTCCTGATTCAATAGATAAGGCACTTAACTTAAAAATGACACATTCTATCACAGTTGGAAACTCCTGTTCTTCAACACACATTACCCGTGGTGTCCCACATGGTTTAATTTAAGGTCCCTTTGTGTTTCAATTTATATGCTTCAGATAAGCCATATAACCCAAAGGCATGTTTGCCTACATTACTACATTTGTTTATGTTTGAAAGTGCTTCATTATTTTTTGTTAACTGTAATACTACCAAAATTCAAGCAAAATTGGCCAAAATTACAATAGAGATGTATAGTAGTCACTTCAAAATATTTAAGAGTTCCATTCCAGCTGAATATAATTGCAGGAGTAGTAACTCACATATGGTTGATGGTCTGCTAATCATTGACAGCAATTGCTGCAGTGTTTGGTTGGAATCTTACACATGCAGAACTTACAGTAGCACATGCAAGAAGATAGCAGAGAACTGTAGCCATTACAAACATCTATTGAGAGAGGAGGTGAGGTCAGCTTTATTATGATGCGTGAACTCACCCCGAGGACCCTGTGCTCTTGCAAACCCCCAGCAGTGGCCTCTTGTCAGCAAAACTGTCCGTCTTCAGAGGACCTGAGGAGGAAGAGGAGTCACAGAAAGAGGCAGATGAGAAACAGAATGATGTGCACACAACAAAGAGGGACATTCTTTAAACGAATATGTGAGGCCTCTAGTGCCCCCCCCTCCTTCAACAGGCAGCCTATTACCATGACAGGAAACGTGCTGATTACATTACTACTGTTGCCCTGTAATTCCATTATGGTCATGAAACATTTTTGATGGAGATTTTTTCCCCCAAAACCAGGTCTTATTTTCCAAGTTAGTGGACCAATATCCTCACCAGCCGAAAACATCCACAGACTGTAAAGACTTTGGTGCTCTACCTTCTTCTGAACCTCCGCTGTGTGAGCTTTTCAAAGGAAACAAAATTAAGTCTAAACTCAGTAAATAGCTGAACCGTGTATGGTCATTGTGCTCCTGTGGACATTTTTGAGGACTGTCCGCACCTCTCTGTAAAGCTTTGTTTATGCTTGTCGCAGTGTCCTTTGCGCAAGAGTGCGCATGCCAAAACTGATGTCGTCGTGCCTATTGCGTAGGCTCTGCAAGTCGTCGCAGCGCGAATTGTGTGGAATTTTTGAAACTAGGTGCCCACTGCGGGCTTTTCATTTCAAGACGGACAAGTTCGAAAAATAATTCTCACCTTGTTCAATACAAAAGTTCAAACAGGCATCTGTAGAAGATGACGTTATTTCACTACAATACAACTGAGAAGATGACTGCTATAAATACTGATAAAAGAAAATAAAGTACAAAGAAGTAAAGTACTGAATTCATTTTTACTATTAATATGTCTCAAGGATTTTAAAAACTGGCCAATTTGTTTTTAAATTCTTCGAAAATAGGTTGTAATCTTAAAAATCTACATTGCAGTACATAAAATTTCATCCTTCCATTAGAATACATTTATTGTTCTTCTTAACAGGGATTGTATAACGGCCATGTCCACGAATAGATATGAGTTTACAATTAATTACAATTATTCCTCAGCATTGAGGAGCTGTATAGCAGAGTGTGCAGCCATGTTTGGTGTGTGCATGCATGTTGGAATGTTAACGCCCCCTGGTGTTTCGGAGAATACTGAAACGGATAGCACATTTAGCATAAACGCCTCTGTGCACACTCAGAGCTGATGCGCCATCTGCAGGGGCCCCCTACCACGGTGTCTCGCGTGAACATGACCAAAGCTTAAATGTCTATTAAGGACATAAGTCACGACTGTTTGCACCTATTCACTTTGAAAGAGCAACGGCCAATGGGGAAAACAGTCGACCGACCGATGTTGTAATTTCATCACTCACAGTCAGGGGCAGACTTTTGCGTTTATAGGGTTGGCCCGATTTGCTTCAGTCCAGCCAAAAAACTTTGCCTTTCTCCAGAAAAAGCTGGGGAAAAATAGAATAAAAAAATAAATGACAGGACATATATGAATGAGCCGGCGAAATCTCCAGCAAAAGGGAGTAAGATTTTCTTTCTATGTCCTTGTTTGTTTTGGGGTTTCAGAATGGAATTACAGCACAGTATGCCCAGCAGGCATATTTATAAAATTGAAGAGAAAACATGTTGCATTAAGTGGACTAATCCCATATTTTCCCTGATTGTCTCATTCTTGAAGACGGATGGAGGATCAGGGGATTGAGGGGATGGGGGCTCTTACACTGAAGAAGATGTTACCCTTTAGAGAACTGTAATTTGAGGCTTGACAGTAATCAGCCCGAGTTCCTGTGGTATGGCGTGAGAGCAAATGTGCCTTCCCTACCAGCCTTTAACACTGCCGACAGGGTCCTTTCTTTTTTCATGTTTCAGACATCATTCCCAGTCAAAATATTGAGCTGTTACATAAATATGACTCTCTGAGACTTGAAAAAGAACATTTACTAAATAAACTTCCTGGGAAAAAATGCAACATTTAATGAATAGAGAGCCTTTGACTTGATTTCTACTGTAATGGACAGTAATTGAAGCATGTACTGCTGACTTCCATGTGGACTTTTGCTCGTTTCAATGTAACAGAGGGGATGGGTGCATGTTTAGATAATACTATAGCATGGCCTGAAATGTTACGGAATAAATGCTTATTGATAAATTTCATAGAATTACTTTAAATCTCTAATGTGAAAACATAAAAACTGACCACAAAGACCTACAGTGTTTGTTCATACATACACATACATATATACACACATATACATATATACATGTATAAATATACACACATATACATGCATATATACGCATATACGCATATATACGCATATACGCATATATATGCATATATACGCATATATATACACATATACATATATATGCATATATATATACACATACATACGCATATATACATATACACATACACATACGCATATACGCATATATACACATACATACATACGCATATATACACATACATACATACGCATATACGCATATATACACATACATACACATATGTATACATATATACATATAAATGTATACATATATACATATAAATGTATACATATATACATATAAATGTATACATAT
>LKNJ01007445.1:0-15529 GCA_002120245.1 Maccullochella peelii
GGAGTCGGTCTAGACCTGCTCTTTAGGACAAAGTGCCCTGAGATAACGTTGTTATGATATGGCGCTATATAAATAAAACTGAATTGAATTAAATTGAATGCTGGCTCATATGCTCTGCTTACTGGGACACTGAATGGAAAGGAGCCATCGTTATTGTTATTAGTTATTAGTCTGTGCTTTTCCTGCTATGACAAGTCAATGCAGTTTTATTTATATAGTGCCAAATCATAACAGAAATGATTTCAGGGCACTTTCATATAGAGCAGGTCTAAACCGTACTCTTTATAATCAAGTTAAAATGTCTGCTGTGAAAAGGGTCTATAAAAGCAACAACTATACATCATAATGCAATTCAGAACAACAGCTATACTACCCTTTGTGAAGAGTAGTATGTATTTTTTTGTTGACACTGTGTCAGGGTTAGGGGGGTTAGGGGCTAGATTTTGATTCAACTCTATGGTTATTCTTGAGGACAGAATTTGTGGTTTTATTATGTTGGATTATATTAGTATTGTTCCTGATAATTTGTCCAACCTGACAACTCAGATTACAGCCTCAGAAATCCCCATAATGTTGAATAATAAATTATGAACACCTCTGTTCAGAGCAGCATTTAATGCAAGATTATTGCACTGGTTATACTATTACACTGGTAACACGTGGCACAGGACATGAATTTGCTGTATTTCACTTTTATTGTTATAAAGCTAAAAACAACAACAACAACAATAAAACATGTCTTACCTCTGCATGAGTTTCTTCCAGTACTTCATGGAGACTCCTGGTGCCACAGATAATGCTTTCTCCCACTGAAAGAGTGATAATACTTCTCACTGTTAAAAAGGGCGACCTTTCTCATTATTTCATTTATGTTTATCATTTCCCTATTGGTTATCACAGCTGTCAGTCAGCTACCATGTTATCCAATCACGTTGTGTACACCTAGCAGTTTGGTCCACCCACTACAGATCATAAAGAAACAGGAGAAACGGTAACGGAAACTTACCGATGACTAAGACGTCATTCGTTTGGGTGCTGGAAATATCCCATTAATAATGTTGTGCTTGCATTAAGACTGTGAGTTTTCTTGACAGTTGCATGCATGACGTGATTGCGGCTGTATGTTGTGTAAAATACAGAATGTTCTGTTATTAGTAATAACCACGTTGTTGTTGGCTTGATGTTGATGTTAGCCCTATTGAAACCTGTACTGTTAAATCATATGCATACTACTTTGATTGCTAACGTTATGTGTAAATAGGACTGGTAATTGCTGCACGTATGTTCTATTAAGTCTAGTGTTTGTTTACGAGCACTGCCTAGTTCATTCCAGTGACATTACTGTGGCATGTCACACTGTTTATCGATATTGTACGGAATATATATATCGATGCAACGTTTTACTATCGAGCGCTCGAAATGCTATTGCGTGCGTACGAGATAGGGCCTACAATTAATTCCCACCTTTTTGGTAAATTCGTGCACACAAGATACACTTCGTTACCACGTTTTGGTTTTGGTTTGGTTGGTGCCTCGTTACACATACAAGTGCCTTACTGTTTCTCTGTTAGCTCTGTTTCTTCATTTTCATCTGCCGGTCCTGGTACCAGATCTTCATAAAATTCTGAACTTCAACTCCATCTCTCTGTCTTTTACTGGACATTCTGCAGCGGGTTTGAATCCTGTAATCAGCTATATTGTATAATAAAGGTTGAGGGCTACTTAAATCGCACCATTTTCTCTTTAAATTTGTCTTTTTCTGATAATAGAAACAAAACCATTACAGGATGTGACCAAATATACTACAAGCTAAGAACTGACTGGTTTGTCAGAACCTCTTCGATAATGCCCAGATGTCACACTGCATGACCCCTATAGGCCTCTACACCTGGCTTTTGTCTCCTCAGCTGCTTTATGCAGCTGCCTGAGTGCCCCCTCTGCTCTGTCAGAAGTCCTATATGCCATCCCTTTTCAACTTCTGTCACCTCCACTTGCCAGCTCTTGAGTTTCTACTATGCGTATAATGAGTATTCCACTGTAAGTATAGCATTTAGCTGACTTCACTGGCTCCATGATGGCAGAGCCAAAATGGAGGCACAGATATCAGTAACATCAGTGCTTTGATGACTGCTGTAAAACTTTGCTTGGTTTAGGGCGTTTGTTTTTATTATAAGAAACTTTAATTTTCATGTCAAATGGACAAAAAAGGGACTACGATGGAGCCAGCCAATTATTAAAGAGCATGTTAAATATAATATTAAAATGGTCAAAGTCACGGGCAGGATCAGTACCAACACAACTAATCAAGTCTTACGAGTAATTTGAGTCCCGTGCTTTCTTGAGAGAGAAATAACTACACACATACCTGCACTCTCACTCATACACAGACACTCCATACCTGTCCCAGTTCCACCATTAATTCACAGTATCGTTGAATCTGTCCCAGTCTCAGATGGATGTCTGCTGCTTCTTTCAGTCTCTCTTCTTTACTGGGAGCTCCAATACCTCCTCCAAATTTAGACATCTTGACTATAGTGAGTTCCTGTGCTTCAGACTGAAAGAAAATAGAACAAATGGAAGAGAAACAAAAGTGAAATGAAATATAAGACTTTTGAAATGCAAATACTTGCCTGAAACTCTGGATTTTGGTTGAATAGAACAGAAGAAAATTACTCAGTACTCATGTAGTTTGTAAATAAAATGGATAGTTAGCATGTGAATAGCTAGAAAGCCAAATTCCATCTGCCATTGCTGGACAGGTAGTACAAAAAAGTAGGTTTGGATTATTGTCAATAAACATTAACTGTGAAGAGTCAGGATATTTATTCTAGAGATAGGCATAAATGCATGAGTGGATTTCCATTCAAACCGTGTGTTTTTTAAACAGTGTGAACCAAGTGTAGTCCTGTATTTATTATAAGCTTTCATTATATTTATTCAATGTATGTTCTGTAATTTCTGTATTTACTGTGCTTTTCCTTATTTCTGGCCGGTTACTCTTCAAGGGGTTTTTTAGATTAGTGAGGCATATCTGCATAAATATAATAATAAAGTAAGTAAATAATAAAAAAGTGTTGTCTCAATTCATAGATGTTATGATCATTTTATCCATGCCTTTTTGTGGTAGTGTCAGTGTAGTTCTTAATTTATGTGTGTGCTGGTGCTTGTGATTGACTGTATGAATCATTAGTGGGAAGAAAAACAAGTAGGCTAATAACATTGTTTACAAAGAGTGCTTATTTTCCTATTTAGGGGCAGAAATCGCTGCTTTTATTGAGTACATTTCTTTGGATCCATCCATTTAGTGATTTGGTTGGCTGTCTGTTACAAACCATAGTTCATTTGGGGCAAGGCAAACAGCTCACAGTGTGGTTTCTCTGGGTTTCTGCACACATGACAAACTTTCTGTTTTAGCAGTTACTCAGGGAATCAGAGCTTCTTACCGTTTTAAACTTGAGCAGGTGTTTCATGTGCATCACTCCCTTGCTGTAGCTGGCTGGTAGCAGTGAGTCGTCCTGGCCGTTAATGACTGACACCAAGTCCCATAGGTTATTGCTGCCTCCTGGAGGCTAGGACAGGATACAGTACAAACACATATACGTTCAGAAACACATAAACATGTGCAGCATTCACACCCACACAAAGAAAACAAATAAGAAACATTGATTAATTGATGAAAAAATAAATAAAATAAAAGTTGCTCACATGTTGCCATATTTTCAGGCATTTCAGTGATTTTTCTAGCAGTATTTTACATGTGTATGTAATAGTACACCAAATTATGTGTCTGCTGTTCAGTGTTTTGCAGGATCTGTGAGACACAAGTTGGACCCATTAGATTGATTCTACAAGGTGCTGCAGCTTGTTAAAGCCTATTTAAATGTATATATAATTCTGATATGTATATATCAATGCTAGGGTTAGGATTAGGGTTAGTAATACTACAAATTGTGTTCCACCACATGCAGGGAGCAATGAAAGAATTAAGTTTTACAGAGTAAAAATACACAAAATAAGCTGGAAAAAGTGGTTGGAAATAGTATTGTTCAAATTAAAACTGGAAATTCTTGTGAATCTGCTTGTGTTTAAATGTAATACCATAGAGCTCTCACTTATGGAGGACAGAAACTGCCAAAATCCAAAATAAATGACTCAATAAATAAATGAATATGCCATTAAATGCACCAAAAATAATATTTAAAATAAATGTAGGCATTAATGAATTGATAAAATGTGACATAAATTGATATTTGTTTTAATTTGCATCTGTATTTACCTTTTTATAATTGCTCTGTTTACTTTCCCATTACATTTTTCCATTTAATTTATAAATGTATTCATTTTTAAATTGATTGATTTATTTCTGTATTATTTCTGTATTATTTTCCCTTTTCATATAAATTCCCCCGCAACTGACGTCACGCTGCAGTCGCCAATCACACCAGCGATTAGACGGGAATGCTCTCCGTCCGGCCACAGCTCACCACAGGACGTTTCGGGACATTTTGGAGGTTTGCACCGTCCACCAGCACCGGCCGCTGTCGCCTCAGTAACTCCCAACACAGAAACTGCACTGGGCTGCCCTGTGAAAGCGGCGGACCTCGGCAACATGTCTATCCGTCCTGCAGTGCGCTGTGGCCGGTGTGCGGTGGTGCAGCTCCTCGGTACAGCAACAGTCTGACAAAGGCAGGGTTGCCAGGTCTGTGTGACAAACCCAGCCCAATACCAGAACTCAAAACAGCATTCATTGCCAAATTTATTGTAATATCTACAAAGAAACACCATAAATGTTTAGTGTACCAGCATTACAGTAAAAGCAGTTTTCCCTAAACAGTTCTTTCACCTAGTTCCTAAAATGGCCTTGTAATTGGTGCAATTAGATGCAGTATATTATCATAACTGTTGCTTTGTCTCTTCGCTTTCTCTTCCCTTTTCTCTCTCCCTCTATGCCTGGACAACATGAATGTAGGCCTACTGTTTTTACTTAATATGCATTTACTGTAGTTAATGTAATACCTTATTTCAGCTAGCTAGCTAAGTTGGGATCGAGAGGCGGGTGTCAGCGGACGGAGATCATAAACGTCGGGTTGTGTGTGTGTGTGTGTGTGTGGGTGTGCGACATGTCATGTTCCATGTCCATGTGTGCACGTGCTGATCTGGAGTCAGTTTGGTAGGATTTCAACCTTCAATTTCAAAAGTTGCCCAACAGAAATAAAAGGTGGGCCACTATTTACTTGCTTTTTAGTAAAGAGAAGTCTCGTTAAGGCCCTTTCTTTTATAATCTCTGTTTGATTTGCATTTCCTTTAAGTAAACATCAGGGTGTGTAGGAAAGAGCCTATTGTTGACTCACCTTCCAATTGTATTCCAAAGTCAGACACTTAAAATGAGCCTCATGCAGAATCAACAAATCTGCACTTATGGTTCAAACCTAGGCTCTGGGCAATGTGTTACATGACTGGAGTAATGTCAGTCAACCTCAGAATGTGTATGGGCACAATCTACATAAAGATAGTCTATTCTTAGCTATGAAAGCTTTATACATGTGAACATTAAGACGGCTGCTCATCACTATTATATCAAATACATGTAACCTTTTACAAGCTTCTGTAAATATATTTAATCTGTTATTGCTTGGAAATGACAACACTCATATGCCATGTGATTTTTGAAGAAAAACCTGAAGTTGCACGTAAATGCCAGAAGAGGGAGACAAAACCAAAGGAAAACCTATGGAGGCTAGAAGGAATAGACTTTGTGTGCTAATTATGCTCCTTCATTTCCTTCCTGTATGCCACCGACCCATTAATCAACCAAACAGTATAAAATATATAGTGTGCCAGCAACAGAGAAAACCTTAAGAAATGGTTTGCAAACAAGACATTCAGATATATTTCAGTTTTATACCTGCAGTTGTAAACTGATTTCTAGATTTCCAGTTCTAAATAATGTAATCCGCAATAGGAAACATCAGCTGGGCACAGAATATGGTAGTTTTTAATAAATTATGAAAACAAAGTCCTTTGTAGTGAACTCCAGAAGTAAGGTGTACATACAAACATACTGCTTGTGTGTACACCTAATCTGAGGCAAAATCATGTTCTAGGTGTGTGTTGCGTACTGTGAAATTAACTGCTGAAAATGCAGACAGAGAAACAGTCAACAACTGTGTCTACAGACATTATGAAGATATCACACACTAATTTAGGTGTCATAACATCACATAACATCACCAAGGATAAATAAGCATTCAGAATGTAGTTACCAAAAAGCATTCAGAGAACCAGCGTAGCTTCTTGGCCCTGATGTCTAAGCTCAGTTTATCCAACTCCTGTTTAATGTCTCGAGACACTTTACCACAGAGCAGCGGCAGTGAGCCAGGAACCATAGCTGTGTCTGCAAAGACACACAACCAGCATGGTTAAATGAGGTTTTAGATCAGAACACCACAAAAAGGAACAGATCAGGAGTCGGTTCTTACCTGTATTTCCTATTATCTTTTCCCAAGGTTGGTCAGTAAGGACGTTTAGCAGCAGTGGAGAGATGAGGGGTGTGAGAGACCACAGCCTCACTGTACTGTCTCTGCTACAGCTGGCCATGGTGAACGGACGACTCTGATGACATGTTAAGCCTATAGACACGCACAGTTTGGAAAATACATATCATAATAGAAAAAATGTAGTAGTATGGTGGTGGTAGAGCACTATGGTTCAAACATCGATGTCGGCAAGCATGTAATAACAAAATTCAGCGAAATAACTGCAATGTACCATGCCTTTCTAAAACCAATAAAAAACTTTATTTACTGTATCTTTCATGCAATTTGAGTCCACAGCAGTTAATACTCATTTAACTTCAATCAACTTAATTTCATGTAACTTGCATTTTCAGCGAAGGGCCATATTAATAGACTAGTAGCTTATTCTTCCTATGGTTCTGTCTTACCATAGACATCAGCTCCGTGGTCATAGACTGTATCTAGACAGGTGCCATCTCTTGTGTCCCACACTCTGATTGTATAATCCCAAGAACCTACAAAATAATACAACATTTTACTATTTAAATACATCACACTCTGACAATATAGTCCCATTACTTTAAAATACAGCCCATTGTACATTGCACACCTGCCAGTAAAACATCATTAAACTAAAATACAACACTTTATAATTCAGTCTAGCATAGTAATACATTTCCATCAAAATATTTTAGACCTGGACCCCATCTTCCATATCATCAGTTGAAAGTGACAAAAATCTTACTGAGAAGCTTCTTGACAGCAGAGCTATTTGCTCCTTGCTTGCCTGTGTACAGCTCTCTAATACAATTCCACAGAGCCAGTTGGTACTCCAAAAATAAACCTCAAACCCACCAACTTTGTAAGGCATTGCAAAACTGGTGACAGCTGTCCTCAACAGTGTAGTCAATGATAACATATTGATGACAAAACAGTTGGTATAAAAGAAGATAATTGGAAAATCAAACAGTACTTTTGGTGACATTACCTGAAATGAGGAGGTAAGGAACCTCTGTGTTCCACATCAAGCCTCTGACTGGAGCTGTATGACCACTCAGCACATTGATACACGCATCCTGTGTGTAGTCCCATATACGAACAGTACTGCACAGACAAGACACATAGGGATTTCTCTTCTCTTGAATTCATTTAAAATGATTACTTAAAGGCCTATTTGTTTTCTTCACCATATAAAATGCAAGTATATTCATACATGTCAAAGTGTCCTTGGGCAAGACACTGAATCCTAAGTAGCTCCTGATGGAGGCCAGCACCTTGCATGGCAGCTCAGTCGCCATCAGTGTGTGACAGTGTGTGTGAATGGGTGAATGATCAAGCGCTTCATTGGAACCGTTAAGATGAAAAGCGCTATATAAGTCAAGACCATTTACCATTCACATATGTGACTGCAGAGTTCGAGTTATAAATGATAAATCTGTAACGCTTTATATTAAGGGCCTTAATAATAAGTATTAGTAGTAGTAGTAATGGGTAATAAAGCCCTTATAAGTCCTTATAAGATGCATATTAACATTACTATGTGTTAATAAGACTATATAAGTGTTAGTAATAGCATCATAAACACATTTATTGTTAGTTTATAAGGCTTTTGTTAACTATTACAAGCAGTCTATAAATTGTTAACACGTTTCTTATGAGTTTCTTATAATTGTTTATAATAGCATTACAAACTCATTTATTGAGTCATACTAACTTACACGCCACAGAGGCAATGTCGTAAGTAAATTATTTCATATTTGTACATATAAGTTAATGTTAAGCATGTTATTTACATGAGAAAATGTTCAAATTTTTTGTAATTAAAAGTTTTATTTACATACATTTACATCGGGAAAAAAACATTGCCAACAAAACGGTGATTGTTTGTAATCTGTCTTTGTTACAGTTTTCACTGTGTCTGTGTAAGATGGTGAGCCACAGTAAACATTAAGTAAAGCTTACTTCGCCTCAAGTCATTATTTTGCAAGCAAGAGTTTAGCTAATTGGATAGCTGCAGATCCTACACTGTATTGAAGACAAGTCATCCTCCGTCTCACACTTCCTCTTGCCAACTGTTTTTGTTTTTGTTTTCCAGGCCCAGGTCTGGTTTGAATAGTTTTTTTTTTTTTATCAAAACCTTAAAACTTTTATGTTACAATTGCACTTTTAGTGATGTCATATAATGTTATATATATGTATATCACGTTTGCAGAACATCTTTTACAATTTACCTCAATGTTGAAAGATACTGTAATTATACTAATAATTCTCTCAATTCTCTCTAATAATGCTCTTTTTTTCAAATGCTATGTTTTATAGAATCTGTGTGACTGCATGTGACTGCCATTTACGTAAAAATGTTGGAAAGTAAAAAAAAAAAAATTCAAAAGAGCTGTCTTTAAGTTAAAACATTGTATTTATATGTAATTTTTTTTATTGATATTTTATCTACCATGACAACATGTAGTTCTCATTCCAGATGGGGGAGCTGCGGAAAGTATAGTTAACTGTTAATAAGTGCAAAATAAAGGATTTATTAACCTTAATAAGGCATTGTTCTCGCTTTAGATCTGGTAGCTGCAAAAAGTATAGTTAACTGTTAATAAATTGCATAGATAAGTGCTAATAAGTGAATAATAAAGGTTTTTTTAAAACCTTAATAATGCAACAAAAAAAGCCTAGTAAAGGTTTAACAATGAAAGAATAGGTAAGACTCAATAAATTAGTTTGTAATGTAATTATTAACAATTATAAGAAACTCATAAGGCTTTTATAAATGTTCTTAAGCAGTCATTAAATTGTTAACACGTTTCTTATAAGTGCTTATAAATGTCTTATAATCTAACAATAAACGTGTTTATGATGTTATTATTAACACTTATATAGTCGTACTAACACAATAATGTAAATAAGCATCTTTTAAGTACTTATAAGGGCTTTAGTACCTATTAACTAACACTAATTACAAGGACCTTAATATAAAGTGTTACCCATGTAATTAACAGCATCTGAAATAATAAAATATCTTAGACTTGGTTGTTGTCAAGTTAAAATGTCCACATTTTGTAATTCACACATTTACTCGATATAATTATACTTAATATTCTTGTATGTCTGTATTACCCCTAGCTCTCTGTGTCTGCACTCACCCATCATCTGATCCAGAACACAGTATTCCCTCTCTGAGGGGGGACCAGCGAACATGGAATACTTTAGCTAAGTGCCCAGTAAAGACCTTCAGAGGCTGATCGGAGCTGGTGGCCAGGTAGTACACACGGACATTTTTATCCTCACAACCTGTTGCTATCATATCCCTACAAAGACAGAGAAAGAGGTAGCCACTTGTTAGTGTAAAGGGTTAAAAATGTATACACAGGAATAATGGCATAAAAAGATGTTCAAAGTCACTGGGACTATGGCAGAGTTCATTGCCAAAAAAAAAGTAAAAAGTGTTTAAAAAAATAGACACCCACACATATTTTTTATTTTATTGTGTCTATAATAGTGTCACAGCAGCTAATGGGACAGATGTACCTTTTGAGGGGTGGGCTGAAATACTCGTAGAGATCAAAAGTGCAAAGCATGGTCAAGTAGCCATTAATGCACCCATGCTAGTGAGTCAGAGCTGTGTTAGTGGTCTATTGCTAGGGTTCAGTGTGATAGAGGAAATCATCCTAGAGAGTCTTGAAAAGCCAGGGAGTGTCAGTCTGTTCTTGGTGACAAGAAGATGTCATGCTTGGTGGAATTGCAGAGTGGGATTTTTACAGCTTTGGAGGCACCAGGGGGCACATCAACTAATGCCAGAAACAGTTCTAGCCCCTCTGGTAATACACTCACTAAAGTGGGTTCAAACAGCATTGTTCCTCCCTTTGGCAACAACCTGACATGACACTTTCCTTCACATATTTGGCCACTCGGACCTGTGAGACCTCTCTTTCCTACTCTAATGGTGTCATTTACAGGCTTTTCTTGGGCTGGAATATCACTGATTACAGAGACAATGGTATCAGCTCTATCTCGATGGAGCTTTAATGCCTCTGCTAGTAAGTCCCTTAGGCTGTATAGAAGAAATAATTGACAGCAGGTCAGTAAATATTGGTTCACCTTCCCAGCAGCCAGCAGAATCGAACAGTGACACATATCTGTGCACCACACAGGTTAGTCCAACCAATGACACCCGCAAGAGAACGAGCAGATCAGCAGTCTCACACGCAAGAAAAGTGGCATCCTCTCATCAATTTAGAGCATCTTGATCAGCTGAAGATCAATGTTGTGGACAACAACCCTGTTCAAAAGTACCCAAGCCTTTGTATAAGGAGGTGAAGGAGTATGTGCAAAATCTCCTAGACCAGGGCTTTCCAAACTTTTTCAGTTCGAGACCCAAAAGAGAAATTTGATTTCTCCCCAGGACTCAAACTTACAAAAATATATCATGAATTGCCATAACATCTACATTTGTAAACTACTAATAAAGAACACAACAAATCATGAATGCCTTGAATGAGACACAGAGGTAGATGACAGAGAGGATAAAAATCACCACTCACTTGTCACCACCACATTAGTCATATACATACACGCGCGCGCGCGTGCACACACACACACACACACACACACACATTCACAGAATTTGATACATTTGTAAGTACCGGCATGGAAACTAATACACATACACACTAACTAGGTTAATACAAATGTAACACACACACATTACTGACTCTTCCACCATCAAAACAATTTTGAATAAATGCACTTTGCTGCCTCCACATTAGGGACAAGCCCGCAAGTCAGAGACAGAATGTCAGAATGCCAATCGCGGCTAGCAAGATAGCTAACACTAAATGTTACCTCTGTCAAAGAGCGAGGGGGTTGTGTGTGTGTGTGTTTGGGGGGGGGGTTAAATAGCCCTGCACACAGCATTTGAGCTGAACAGACCAGCATATGAATTCATAGATAGCATTGTTAAACATTTTATTCTGCTAATTTGCAACCCAATAAAAATGGGTCTATGACCCATTTTGGGTCTTGACCCTAAGCTTGGGAAAGACTGTCCTAGACAGAGGTTGGATCCGCAAATTTTTGTCTTCATATTCCTCCCCATTGGTTTGTGAACGAAAAAAGGACCAGAGTCTGCAGCTGTGTGTGGACTTCACAGGGCTCAACCAAAAGACTGTCCCAGATTGTCATCCATTGCCACGAATCCAAGACCTGCTTGATAGTTTGGGGGGCAACACATGGTTCTCCATACTGGATCAAGGTAGCATGTACCACCAAGGGTTTGTGAGCGAGGAATCCAGACACCTCACAGCCTTCAGTACACCGTGGGGGTTGTATGAATGGATACGGATTCCATTTGGCTTGAGTAACGCACCTGCAGCTTTCCAGAGGTGTATACTGGAAGGGATTTGAGATGAATGCTGTGATCCATACCTCAATGATGTGCTGTGTTACTCAACATCTTTTGAGGATCATATACACCACCTCCGACAAGTTCTCAGCCACACAAGAGAACACGGCATCAAATTCAGACCAACCAACTGCGAGTTGTTTAAAAGGGAAGTGTGTTAGCTTGGCCATCTGGTGTCTGGAGAGGGAGTCAAGATTGATCCACAGGATTTGGCAGAAGAGCCTCGCACAGTTAGAGACATTAAGTCCCTGCTGGGGTTTCTTGGATACAACCGCGCCTTCATCCAAGACTTTACATAGGCAAAGAAAAACATTAAAAGCACATTCAAAACAATAAGAATAAAATCAATTAAGAAAAAATAAAATGAAATTTTAAAATTAGATAAAATTAAATAAAACTCCCACATAAAACAAACTTCAAGAACTGCCTTTTTTAATGGATTTGGTACGTCTAGACTGGATTATTGCAACTCCCTATTATCAGGCTGCCCCAATAAGTCCCTTAAGATGCTCCAATTGATCCAGACTGACAAGAACCAGGTAAAGGGACCATATTTCTCCCATATTAGCTTCTCTACACTGGCTCCCCGTAAAATCCAGAATAGAATTTAAAATCCTTCTCCTCACCTACAAAGCCCTTAATGGTCAGGCACCATCATATCTTAAAGAGCTCATAATACCCTATTACCCCACTAGAGCACTGCACTCCCAGAATTCAGGGTTNATAGAGAATACCTAGCAGAGACATGAAGTAACTTTGCCATAAGCCTGTTAATAAAGGGAGTGGAAACTGGACAAAAAGAGTCTTGAGTTCAAGAGTCCCTATTATCAGGCTGCCCCAATAAGTCCCTTAAGATGCTCCAATTGATCCAAAATGCTGCGGCACGTTTACTGACAAGAACCAGGTAAAGGGACCATATTTCTCCCATATTAGCTTCTCTACACTGGCTCCCCGTAAAATCCAGAATAGAATTTAAAATCCTTCTCCTCACCTACAAAGCCCTTAATGGTCAGGCACCATCATATCTTAAAGAGCTCATAATACCCTATTACCCCACTAGAGCACTGCACTCCCAGAATTCAGGGTTCCTTGTGGTTCCTAGTGTCTCTAAAAGTAGAATGGGAGCCAGATCTTATCCCATTAATGCTTCTTGGCTGCTTCCCTTTCTCTCCTCTTTCTCTCTCTCCTTCTGTTGCTTTCTGCAGGTATTTCTGCCTCCGGAGCTGTGGAGTCTGGATCTGTGGTTGCGGGCCACCTGCTGCCCCCGTATTCCTGCTCGGCGGCCACTGCTGCTACTGTTGTTATTGGTCTTATTATTAGTATCCACGTACTAAGTCTAAAAATACTAGGCTCATGAACTACTTATGGAATAAATGGGTTTTATCCCACATGCCAGTTAGACAAAAAGGCTTATTTTTGTTCTCTGGAAGGGACTTTGACATTGGATTACTCAAAAACTACACAGTAAAAGTAGCTCATAGTATTTGTGCAAGTAGTCTAAGAAGTACTAAGTCTAAAAATACTAGGCTCATGAACTAAATGGGTTTTATACCACATCAAAGTTAAAACTACACAATAAAAGTAGTAGTTCACAGTATTTTCCATTATCATTTTTCAATGAACACATTCTGTTCCTCAATCAAAAATAATGGAAATGAAACCCCACGCCATCCTTGGAAATCTGGAAGAATTCATTGGGATTTCCGTTAGCTTTATAGTGGCCGACTATATAATACTGTTTATATGAAACCTCCTCTTGATTCAGTGTTCATTCAGTTCATTACCGGGAATAATTAATGTGAAAGTATTTCTGTAACATCTGCCCCATGCTGTATTCGAAAGTCACTTCCAACAGCTCCCTGGAGCTGTTTTATTGCGATTACCGTAAACGTTAAATCAATTATGCACTTGAACACACGGACGGCTGGTTTGACCACACAAACGCGAATGACAGCTGGCTTGACAGCAGTGCCAACCCGTTGTGAAGCAACACTGAAACTGTGTGATGGTGGGGTGTGGTTGAGGTAGTTCAGCTGCAAAGGAGAGGGAAGGGGGGAGCGGCATAGTGTGGCAGCGAGTGCACACTGGGCAGCAGGTGACACCAATTGAGTAATTACATCTTGTGCTTATAGTAGCGTCGCCTGCAGAGGAGGAGAAATGGTTGCCAGAGATCAGAGGAGAGCAGACACACAGAAGACAACACAAGCCAGGAAGACACCGACGCAGGTCCTCGGGAGAGACGTCGGCCCTGCTGTACTTACCTGACTGTGAATGCGAATAAAGTGTGTGTTACCTGATCTCTTGCTGGTATCCTATATCTGTGTCCTTGCGGTGACGAGCCCCATAGCACCAGCATTGCTACACTATGTTATTACTCAATATAAAATTATGACAATTTCATGTTACATCTTCTGTGAACATGCTTCTTTCTTCTCTTTGATTTCCAAAGTGGTGTTTGTCGTTTCATCACAGGAAATTTGAATCGAATGCAGTGTGTCCTGTGTCGTTGGTAGTAGCTAGGCTCTGAGGCAAACTGAAAGCGATCCGCTTGACTTTGCGACAGCGGCGACACATTAATACTACTTGGAAACGCTAGGGGGGGTAAATGCTGAAAAGTTCTCTATTGCCACTGTCAAGTAGGATTGAGACCCCAGAACTTTGCCTTCAATAATCAACTAAATGAGGCCTTTAAAGCTGTACAAATCAGGACACTTGAACACAATATATCATTAAATGAAGATAAGTGTATCTGGTAAAATTAAGTGTTAAGAGAAGTATCTGTGATCTTGTCTGTAATACTAAATGCACTGAGTTATGTTGCAATACGAAGTGTTGACATTAGCTTGTGTAATCAAGGCCAGTACAAAATGACCAGGTCAGAATGACATCTAGTTGGGTGACTTCAGGACAGAAGGGTGCAAGGAGGGGGGATTGGAAAAATACCCAGAGTGTCGAAAGAGGAATGAACTAGCAAAAAGTTGTTTTTCGGTAACTGAACGATCTACCATTGGCTGAAGTGTCAGGAGATGTAACTGATGTAGCTGAACGATCTACCATTGGCTGAAGTATGCATCAGGAGATGTGACAACTGCATCAGATAGAATAAAAGACAGAACTCCGAGGAGAAGAGCTCGGAGCGGACGGGACGAACAGCTGGACAACATCAATAAGACTCCACTGAAGACTGCACTCAGCCAACACCCCAAAGGACCCTGAAGGATCAGCCACATTGACTGAGAACATCGAGAGGGACTGACTCAGTCAGCGGGCCGTGGCTGGCCGATCATTGGCTCAGGGAAACCAATGCTTTCCCAGCTGACAACAGAGGAAGACAATCAAGGACTTCTCCGACTTTGTACTGAGTGGGGATCTCCAAAGAGACTCTTTCTCCGTGGCTGGTGGATGTTTTGCAAGGGTCCTTGCTCAACTTCCCTTCACCCAAAAAACCAGATAAGTTAGAGGTTAGGATTTAGGATTAGATGAGAGAAAGTGATGATTTTGATTATTGTTGTAACTGATTAAGTTTTGATTTTATAAAGCTGTTGCCATAACCCTGCCAATATTCCTGCAATAAATATAACCAGCAAAGCAAAGTAAAATGAGTTGT
>LKNJ01007446.1:0-16966 GCA_002120245.1 Maccullochella peelii
AGCTACTTTAAAGGACTGTGGCACATAGCCTTTTAATAAGGACAGATTGATCATGTCTAGTTGCTAACTAAGGATCAAACTTCTTTAAGCAGCCTAGTTGGGATGGGGTCTGAGAGTCACTAATAGAATATGAATAAGTGGGTTGTCGGGTCAGTGGATAGGTGTTTGGATAAATGGAGACAAATTTTAAATCTGTTTTGGTTTCCTAGAATTTATATGCATGAATGACAAAAGGAGCACGGTTAAAAACCATATTATTCTGCCTCATTCGCTGCTTCATAAAGTCATTCAGAAAATCCTATTGGCTACAGCAACAAAAACGTGTGTCTCTTCAACCCTGTGTCTATTCTTGTCTGTCCTTCAGAATGCCAGTGGAGACCCAGCAGTGAGTAGCACAGTCAACCCATTGACCACCAAGAGGTCAAAGGTTAAGACTGAAGCAGAGGGCCCACTGCCCATCTCACCATCCTCTCAGGTAAGAGAATCAAAAAGTGGTCATAAGTAGAGCAAAGCAAATGCAGCATTACATATTAGTTTTAGGTTGCACTACCCATTCCAAACCATTTTTGGTTTCCTTTTTTTGAACAATTTACTTTTTGTATCTGCAATGACCTTCAAAATATCCTAATCAACTGCATAGATTTTTCAGCTACTTACAGTGGGAAAATAGTTCCCTCTTTAACTGCAAATTTGGCTCTAATCGATTATAGGTAGTAAATAAAAATGCAGCTTTAATCAATGACAAGAGGTGTTGTCACACATTGAGATCAAGCATTAGGATTAAGAAACAGATAAGATAAGAGAGATGCAAAACAGTACAGAATGCTTCTTTAACATACTGACCACAGATTCAGGTAACAGATGTGTTTGCTGTTTGCTGTGCTTGCATGTTTTTTATTCTACTCATTTATACACTTTAATGGATACATACATCTGTACTGTTTGTTAGCCCTCTTCTGACAAAGTTCTGTCCCCTTTCTCCAGGACCATGGTGGGGGGATCTTGGACCTGAGCGAGGATCTAGATAAAGACGAGTGCAAACAGGAGCCCGAGGCCATATATGAGACCAACTGCCACTGGGAGGGCTGTACCAAGGAGTATGACACCCAGGACCAACTTGTTCATGTGAGTGATAGGCTTGGTGTCCTTACGGCTATTATTGAGACTTACTGAATGACAGGCTCAGTTGCACCTTTTTATTACAGCCCATACAGCTCAACTGGCATGTTTCATCTTGCTCATTAACATTATTAGTTTCCTTTGCTGTGGTGTAAGTAAATTCCAAACTATGCCTATCAGAACCACTGCATTTTGTTGTTTAGAAAATGAAAAGTTCAGGCAACTCTTCTGCTACTCATTAAATCCATTCTGATTGAGTCCGGTCAGAGAGCTGTCCAGTAACTGATCCTTTCCTGTTGGGTTGACACACGCAACGCTAATGAGCCTGCAGGCTCTCGTCAAATTCAATCCTGAGCCCTGCAGCTGTGCCCCCCGCCCCCAGAACCCCCAGCCCCCCCAGCCCAGCGACCCCTAACCCCTAACCTCTCACTCCTAGCAAACACCCCCAACCCTTGAAGCCCAGAGGGCCGGCCATAAATCCATCGTCATGCCAGAAGCTCTGGAACCTCATGCACCCCACTTTTCCAGGCCAACTTCTCTTCTTGCTTTCCACTTTCTGACTGGCTGTCAGTCATCTCAGATCACTGGTAGGAGGGGCATGTGTCAGGTCCGCAGACCCAGAGGCTGATGGGAGGTGGTGGTGAACGGGTTGCTATGGCCTCCAACAAGTCAGGACCAGAGTTACCTTTAAGAACTTTTGCCCCAACTCCAGCTCCCTAGCCACAAACTCTGTGAGAGCTTGCCAGGATTACTGAGTAGGCTAGCAGAGGATTGGTGGTCTGTTCTCAGATGTAGATGGACAATGTGAGGCCAACACATTCTTAAATCCTCACAGGACCATGGGGTTTTTAAAGGTCTCTGCGTTCTGTCAACTTTATAAAAACCAACCAGAAATCCAGGGATGTAATAGCCATTTTTTCTGCAAAAACTCCTGACATCTCCCTAGGCACATTCAGGGTTTCACACAAGGTTCTCACAATATCAGCAAAAACACACACACCTGTGGGTTTTTTGGCTTCTGCTTAACCAAAATAATCCCAAATTATGGATTCACAGTAGTGTGTAACCTGAAAATAGAGGCCTCCGCCTGTTTCTATTCCTCCTCCTTCATCCAAAATAGATCTCAGCAGAATCGTCAACCACTGAGCTTTTTTTCGCTGGTGGAGAAGTGGCCACATAAGTGGAGCATTGTGGGCCTGGATGTCCTCAGGAAATAAAGTGGTTCCTCTCGGTGTGTGGATATTTGTGTGTGGTGCACAGGATGAGAGTTTTTTTTTTGTGTGTACAGTATGTGTGTGTTTGTCTGCAATGTAAGTCATTTGAGTTTGATCAAACCCTTTGTGGCTGAGGGCATAATTAAGATAACTGTGAGGGTACTCTAGCATGTCTACACAATGTAGCAGGAGTAACTGACTGCCCCTTCTCCAGCAGTGCAAATTATTCATTTTAACAGGACAAAAAAATCTTTAAACATGGAGTATATGCTGGAATTACACTGAGATGTATACTTTTGCAGTGCAGATCATTTAAAAGAGAATTGTCTTAGATTTCACATTTAGGTTTGTAATTTAATTTGTCTGAAGCTACTAGACTAGCTAATACAAATTTTACTTTAAGTTTAAGCATCACACAGGAAACATGGTGTGTCCCCCACTGACTTCCTGATTCATCAAAAGTAAGGGGAATGGAAGATAAATACAAGTCGGTTACAAAATCCTCTTCCTGATCACTTTTACTGGGATCTGAAGGAAGTTCCTCTTCCTTGAGAAACTAACACAGAGAGAAAGAGACACACAGGCACACACAGCCTGAAAAAACAGACACTGCTCTTTTATAGTTTTTGTCTCCTGTTGACAGATGCATAATAACTGTCAGCCATAATGGATGGCACCATCACTCACAATGTGTGTGTGTGTGTGTGTGTGTGTGTGTGTGTGTGTGTGCACGTACACATGGACACATGAAAGAGGGAGGCTCTTCTGGTGGGAAAAAGACAAGATTTTGCTGACATTTTCGCTTCGTTTTTAGAAATACACACACACACACACACACACACACACACACACACACACACACACACACACACACTCGTCGTCTGTATCACAGGCATATGTTATGATACATTTTGATGACTGACTTGACTTGAATTGTCTCCCTAGCACATTAACAACGACCACATCCACGGCGAAAAGAAGGAGTTTGTGTGTCGCTGGGACGAGTGTTCACGGGAGCAGAAGCCCTTCAAGGCTCAGTACATGCTGGTGGTCCACATGAGGCGTCACACAGGGGAAAAGCCGCACAAATGCACGGTAAGAACCTTGTATCCCTGTAAAACACTGCAGTGAACTGTTACTAAGTAGATGGTTAACTGTCTGACTGGCTACTGCATTTAAAGAAATTCATTGCCTTTCCATGTAGGTGGAGGACTTGCGAGAGAGATTTTTTAAGATTGTAACAATTTCATAAATGACAAAAAGATATTTTTTGTGTGCTTGTTATTGTTAATAGGTTCTGAAAAGTTTTACAAGCAATATGACTTTAATATATGGCTTAATCTGCATGGCCTGAGGTATGTAGGAATCTTTGAAAAAAACACCTATGCATTTAAGTGTTAATTGGCTACTACTGGAACTAGAACTTGGATGTTGCTCAGCCACATTAGAAGCCATACAGCCACCCTAAATTCTTTGCCTCAGAAAAATATTATTAAAAAATGTCTTTGTGCTTAGCACCACTGATATTTTCCATGTTGATCAATCATGAGAGTTTTATTGAAGCCTTCATTTGCTGTGTTAAGATCAAATTGAGGGCCTGTTTGCTTGGCTTCAAAGCTTGCACACAGGCTCTTGTGAATGCATTAAAACAGATGACTTGTGAAGGAGAGAGTGAAGAAAGCTGATTGACAGCGTAGGCGTGTAATTAAAATCTGCAGACAAGCAGGGGGCCATGGGTCCTTATTAAGACCACACTGCATATTCTCTGCACAAGTCCCACATGCATCTTCTCATAACACTCTTAACTCCTCTTTAGTCTCATCTTTTACATTCCAAATGACTGCTCAGAAGTTCATACCAAATTATAGCTTGTACAATACAAGTGAATACAAAGGCTAAACACAGACTTCTCCTTGTCTCAACAAAGCACACCAGACAAAGAGCTCTACCACACCTCACAGTTAGTTTAGATATTTCGCATAATAGCCCTTTTTACCAAAGTGTAGCACTGCTTTGCTTTTGTGTGGCACGCCACAGTAGGTGGGCACGAGTCCAAGAGCAGATTACAAATGAAAACTGAAACACACAGAGCTTCTTTTTTTTGTGTTGCCCGGCTCTTTTCTCTACCCAGCTGCAGAGAAAACAACACAGCAGTCAGGCAGTCACAGTCACTGTCTATCACTATCTCTCTGCAGTTTGAGGGCTGCTCGAAAGCTTACTCTCGCCTGGAGAACCTCAAGACACACCTCAGGTCCCACACCGGGGAGAAGCCCTATGTGTGTGAACATGAAGGCTGCAACAAGGCCTTCTCCAACGCCTCCGACCGGGCCAAGCACCAGAACCGCACACACTCTAATGAAGTATGTTTGATTTCATGCATTTGAGCCACCATCAGCTTAGTGTTTAGTGTACTAATTTAATTATTACAAAGGGTCTCATGCAAGAACCACTTGTATGGACACAGATTTGTATTTAAGTGGCAAGTACAAGTGATTGCGGGGAATTTAGGCTTGTTTGCCTGCAAATGCAAACTTACCTAAAGAACTTTAGCAAGAAAGCTAATGTGGTTGTTGTTCAAAGTATGTGGCTCTTGTGTTGTGTAGCAGGATGCTGTCTGTCTCAGTGTGACTGTCTGCCAGTGATAGAACATTGACAATACTGCTTTATGCAAGATTTGATTGGCTGTATTAAAGTAGGATATCCATCTACATAGACAGATAAGAAGAGGAGTTAGTACAGAGGGGAAAGGTGGTAGGGTCGGGGGCTTTGAACTGCCATGGGTATTTTTTCTCAAAGGAGAACACAGGGCACGTGATTTACAGAGCAGATATGTATCCTGCAACAGACCAAAAAAAGCAATTTAATTTCAGTTGGACTTTAAATCCCTCTCTGCAGAAACCATATGTGTGTAAGATCCCGGGCTGTACCAAGCGCTACACGGACCCCAGCTCTCTCAGGAAGCATGTTAAGACAGTGCACGGACCCGAAGCCCACGTCACCAAGAAACAACGAAACGATGCACCTCCAAGACTGCAGCCACCCAAAGGCAACGGGGAGAATGAGGCGAATTCCAAGCTTGGTGCAAGAGGCATGGATGGCAAAATTGAGGCCAACAGCACCTCTAGAGGAGTGGAAGACTGCCTACAAGTAAAATCTATCAAGACCGAGAACTCTATGGTGGGTCCTGATCACATAAATTAAAAAAGTCATCCTACACAAAACTCTTTTATAGTTCATAAAAAAATGTGTGTGCAGGAAATTCATTGTTTTTTAATTTAAACTCTGGGGTTTTGATTGACCGCATCTTGAAGGAAATGTACCACTTTCCGCACTCCAAATGATCAGTGTCACCTGTTAATATAAAAAGACCATATTGCATGGCTTTGTTTGTTTGGGAAACAACAAAGAGAAGGACACACTTATTTTCTTACCACTTTACTAATATTGCTCAGAGGTTAAATGTTTACTGCTGGTACTGCCTGCATCCTTCCTAATTCACCTCTCTGGTTGTTGCTTGAACTTGCTTCTCTCAAGTTAACCTTCCTAATGGACAGACTTCACTGAGGTGAGCACTCAAACTGTCTCCCTGTCTTGTTCCAACTCAGCATGGGAGATGTGCGAATATGTCCTCATGTTTCATGCTACATCGTTGCATTCTTGCATGATGTAAAATGTGCTTTGTGCATGATTATCCGTTTTCACAAATTTAAAACATGCTTCTTGGGATGCATCTACATGGGATGCACATAATGCATGTTTGGAGACACACACACACTCGACCATTAAACTGGATTTTTCTGTCCACAAGATCACTGGCAGTAGCCTCTGCTGTCGGCGGATGATAAAAGTCATTGTCACATTAATATTCAAAGGCTGGGACTGTTTTAGCATGTGAGCTGAACAAATAGTGCCAGCATCTAGCTGTGATCAAGACTTTAGTCCATCTTTGTTTCAATTATTGTTGCCGTTGTGCTGGTTTGTGGCTCACAGAACTCATCTATTATTCACTTGTTTTCTTGTTGTAAATAAATCAAACTCATCTACGATTAATGAGATTATGGAACTATAGGCCTACATTAGTTATTACAAAACACCATTACAATCAGAATTTTTTAACTGTGGTAATTATTTAATATTGAGGAAAAAAATTTAAGAATACATAATGGAGTTCTCTGAACTTGGCATGAAACTATAGCTTTTATCATTTTTAAATTTTGTTTTTTTACCATTTTTCGTAAATAGCGAATTGTTATCATTTTGGCAGAATATTTATTCACTAGTGGAAAACTGTACAATGTACCACTATCATTTATAATAAAGCTTCTATAGTTTGATTCATTATACTTACATCAAGTTCCTCCCTGCTGTCCTCCTCCAGACGTATCAGTCCAGTCCAGGCGGCCACTCGTCATGTAGCAGTGAGCCGTCGCCTCTAAGCAGCGCCAACAACAACGACAGTGGGGTGGAGATGGCCATGCACAGCGGGGGCAGCTTCGGGGACCTAAGTGCACAGGATGAGTGCACCATGGTTGACTCCACTGTTCCCTCTGGGATGGGGCTTCAGTTCAGGAAAGCCATCGGTCATGTTGGTGCGGTCACCATCAAGCTGGAGAACATCAAGAAGGAAAGGCTGAAGACAGTGAGGGACTCCTGCCCCTGGGTCAACTCTGCACCACAGCCACTGCAGGGCCAACGCAACAGCATGAAGCTGCCTCCCATACCTGCAGTCGGTAAGTGTGGAAGGTTGAGGACATCCGTTTGCTGTCATTTTTTAAGGCTAAATCCTTTATTGTGTGATGCGGGTGCAAGATGGCTGAATGGCATTGTGTCTTAGTACAGTGAGTCCAATAGCCAAAACAACCAAATACAGTACAGTTAGCTCACACTACAATTGTAAATACCTGTAAATTAAGAAAATTGTAAATTAGTCTGTGTTTTTATGTAATAATGTCCCTTGTATCTGCCAGGTTCCCTGTTGGAGAGCTCCAATGTGATGAGTAACTTAAGCGGTTCATACCCTGGCCAACGCATGAGTGACCTGTCTTCATGTGAAGTAACACTCCTGAACCAGCTGAATGAGCGCCGTGACAGCACCACCAGCACCATCAGCTCAGCTTACACCTTGAGTCGACGCTCCTCCGGTATTTCACCCTGCTATTCCAGCCGCCGCTCCAGTGAGGCGTCCCAGTTTGGTGCTAACCGCCACAACAATATCAGTTCGGCTGACTCATATGACCCAATCTCCACTGATCTGTCTCGCCGCTCCAGCGAGGCCAGCCAGTGTGGAGGTGGTGGTGTCAGTGGTGGAGGAGGTCTCCCAAGCCTCCTTAGTCTGACACCAGCTCAGCATTATCGGCTCAAGGCAAAGTATGCTGCTGCCATTGGTGGAGCTCCACCTACTCCTCTCCCCAATATGGATCGAATGAGCCTGAGGACACGCATGGCACTCTACAGTGACTCCCAGGAAGGCTCGTCGCACCCATTCCATCAGCCACCCTCTGGAACTGTGCCTCGGCGATGCAGTGATATTGGATATGGCACACAGAGCATGATGCCCCATGAGGTACCCACCAACCTTCCACGCCGTGCCAGTGACCCAGTGCGTCGTCCCACACTGGACCCTCTCTCCTTTCCAAGGGTCCAGCGCTATAACAGCATGAACAGCATGAACCCCATGAATGGTCCATCAGCTGAACGCCACCAGGCACTGGCTATGCAGGGCTACACTCGCTCTGATGGCAGCCTACAACGCTACCCATTCGCCCCCAGACCACCTAGCATTTCTGAGAATGTAGCCATGGAGAACATGGCAGTAGATGGGATGATCACTGGAGGGGAGCAGAGTGGGGAGGATGATATGGTGCTTCCAGATGATGTGGTGCAGTACCTCAGGGCCCAAAATTCTGGCCCCTCAGTTCACAACTCGGGACGAGTGGACTACCATTCCAATAATCAGACTCAGGGCTACCAGACAGGCATGGCTCCACCAGCATCATTTTATGCACAGAGGAGGATGGCCATGGTGGATGCCACCATGACTCAGTCTGGTCAGGACATGCAATCCTGCCAGATGGGTCCAGGTGGCTCCCAGCAGCCCTTCTCATCACCATCGGACAACATGAACAAGAATAACATGCCGGTGCAATGGAACGAGGTGAGCTCAGGGACCGTGGAGACCACAACCAAGCTCTCCAAACAGCAGCAGCATCCTCCCAGGGGGAACCTAGCAGTTGTTCAGCAGAGACACAATTTTGGTTCCTTCCCGGGACAAGGACAGAGCATGGGCAGCAACCATCAGGTAGTGCCTATGAGTCAGAATATGTCTATGCAGGGGTACATGAGCCACAACAGCCAGAGGCTGATGAACATCTCCCACCAGCAGCATGTGCAACAGAGGCAATGCAACAATGTGAACTTTAGTGAGCAAATGAGTCCTCAGCAAGGGTTTGGTCAAGAGGCAATCCCAAATTCTATATCTGGGAGCACTAGCATGAGACCTACCTGGAACAGTATGGCAGATCCAGAACTGCAAAGTTACGGAGCAAGGACACAGGCTGATGGGTATTCTCATGTGAACCAAGTGGATCAGCAGCAAAATTACAGCGTTCTCTCCCAGCACCAGCACAATATCCATAATGCAGGCAGATCAATGTTACAACCCAGGCCTCCCACAGAGCCCAAGTCTATTGCCAGACAACACACAGGGTCTAGCATGATGCAGTCAAGCCGAATACCCAAGTCATCTGATTTGAGCTCCAGCTGTGGTACTGACACCTCAGAGGCAAGCCCAAAGAGGCCCAGTGGGTCAGCAGCCCACAACAGCAACTCCGAAAATCCAAACTCTGCTGTTTTCTACACAGGTCAGATTCATATGTTTGAGCCAACTTCTGTCAGCTTTGATGCCCCTATGTCCCCCTGTGCCAGCCAGGCTCCTGTCAGCAACACCACTGCTGCAGCCAACATGGCCTCACCTGGAGTCAACCAGGTCTCCAGCAGTACCGTGGATTCTTCCACTGGTGGATCTGGTGGCACAGAGCATGCCCAGATCGACTTTGACACCATGCTAGATGATGGGGACCAATCCAGTCTAATGTCAGGCACCCTGAGTCCTGGTCTTCTGCAGAGCCTCTCCCAGAATTCCTCACGTCTCACCACCCCCCGCAACTCTGTCACCCTCGCGTCTGTACCGGCAGGGATTGGCAACATGGCCATCGGTGACATGAACTCAATGCTCACAGCCTTGGCTGAAGAAAGCAAGTTCCTCAACATGATAAGCTGAGAGCAATCAAACACCTCATCATCCATCCAGTCTTAACCATTTCTACATCAGGAATATATGAACTACACAAGAAAGCACTGATTGAACAATGCAAAACTGGCTATTTCATACTTTTTTTTCTCATTGTCCATAGTAATATGCTTATCTTGTATCTGCTTCAGATTATACTATGTTACATTAAAAATTTTATACTAAGTATAGCTAGGGTTAAGGACAATTTTCTGTCATTATTTGTTTAAAAGCCATACATTTTACCTACAAATATATGATAGCCCAGGGTATATAAATGCATCGTCAAACAATTGCCATTCAGTATTTGCTGGTGTAATAGCTCTTTACAAAGTGGTGCACTGAAAGCAGTTCACACAGCACCTTGCTGAGGACATCAAGGTTGAGCGTCTGAGTATGACATGAAAACGCTGTTACCAGGAAATGGACATGATATGTAGATAACAGACAATATTTTCTCATGAAGACCTTTATGTTTATAGATTATACTGTATGGTACTTGCTTTAAGTTATGCTATAGACGTTTGATGTTTAAACTAGGGCTGTCAAAGGTACAGTAACATATGAACACTATTCATTCAAAAAGAATAATGAATGAATCTTCAATTTGATTTTTTTTAATGACATCAGGTATATTTTCGTTTTTTTCTTTGTGCTAACCATGTGGATTGCAAAAAATATTCTCACAAGGCTAAGCTACAGTTTGCTGTACTTTATGTGATCAATATGTGAGATATGTGAAGAGACTAGCAGTGCTAACCTGGAACACTGTAAAAAAAAAATGGCTCAGAAGGACAGACACAGCAATGTATGTAAATTTTTTGCAGGCAAATCACAGAACTACAGTGTCTTTAGCTTTTCACTTCACCGCCAAACATGCAGGTGCTTAAAGCACTGAGGTTAATGAACATAGTCCAACAGCAAACCATGCATGTAGAAATTGATATATGACTATTTTGAAAAAACATCAACTGTTATTGCAGTTTATACAGTATATGCACTTAATTCAACTATCTTGTCGCATAAGGAATAAGCAAATAAATGCTATTGTAGCAACCTGTCTTGTGTACAACTTTGTATTGACACCTAGATTTTGGAATAAAGGTTGTGATTCTGAGCAAATTTTGCTTGCATTAAATGTAGTGAAAATGTATGTTTTTTTCTGAAATTTCATGAAATTCAATATGCAAATAATACTGTTCAACCAGAAATGTATGACTAATTGCAATTTACAAAATTAAGAATTTGACAGCCCTAGTTTAAACACGTGGTTGTATAACATTATGATCCACAGATATTAAGTGCTTTTTGATCATGGTTTGAGCTCTTGGGGATGGTACTATAAAATCAGATGTCCTTCTTTGCCCTCTGGATCAGAGGCATTAACTCTCTATGGTCCCGTTTCACAAGGGTAAATGATTGAAAAGGACAAGGATATGCCTCTGTGTTAGTCTATCAGGGCACATGAACCCCTGTGTTTGATGAGGAGCATTCTCTAAAAGAATATACAAGTACCTCTGTGTGTTCTCAGTAGAGATCCAATCCTAATTAACACATTCATACCACCCCCCCCTTCGCTGCACCCCATGTTTCCCCTGGGCTCTGGATGAACTGCAGAGAGTCCAGGAAAGGACACAGACTTTGGTAATGAAATCCTGTTTCGGACAGGATTGGCGACCTAGCTCTGCAAATTCCTCAGTTTTATTATGTTTGCTGAAAATCTAAGTAGCCTTTAAAATGTTTGTGTGTATGCTACCATTCACGTTTACTATGCTCAGTGTGTGTGGGTTTGTGTGTGTGTATGTATATAGCTTTTGTACATTTCAAATAAACTATCTCCTTTTTTTCTGTTTAAATCCCTGTGTTGTGTCTTCTTTGATATAACATGGTCTGTGGTCCCTGGAGGCCACTTGAAAGTAGGGCTAGTAGGCTACAAGTCAAATCACATTCGGCATGTTCTCAGACAGCTGCCGAGTACTGCTCTAAGGGCAAACAGCAGCCATATTTATGAAGGGTGCACACACATAAAGAGGATTCTGAGCACCAGCTTTTAATTAAATCAATCACTAGATATTAATGGAAACAACGTTGATTTGAAAAGATGGTGCTTACACTGCACATACATAGTGCCTACACAATATGCAAAAATGACATATAAAAAGTAAAAAAATTAAATTAAAAAACAACCTTTTAAAACTAGAAAAGGCAATTTCTGAAGAAATTGCGGTGTGAATGCTGGCTGTTGAAATGCTGACGTAATACTGGCTTGCATGCTTGAAATGTTAAAGAATACTGAAAATGTATGAATGAAGTGGAATATTTTAATATTTGTTGAAAAGCTCACGCCAAACTGGATAGCTGGCTTGAAATGTTGAATAATCCTGAAGATGTATGAATGATGTGGAATATAAATGTATGAATGAATGAATCTAGCTGAAAGTATGAAGGACTAGATGTGAGTTGGAAAAGTGGAAATGGTCTAATTAGTATGAACGGGACTGAAAAGTTGAATACATATAATAATGTAAGACAGATGTGAAACACTTTAAGGTTTGAATAGGGTTTGTAACGTAATGTATAAACCTTGAAAATGCTTGAAAATGTGCTTGAAATGGATTTCCCAGTCCTGTCTGACGCCCATCTGGGGTCTTTAAATTTGAAAATCCAGCTTTGTCCAGTAAGCTGCTACCATCAAGGGCGTTTATTTTGAAAATCTGGCATTGTCTGTGGACACCAGGTAAGCTTCTGTTATCATCTATGGGCTTTTATTTTGAAAAATACAGCAATCTGGACATACATGGATCCGGTCCTAAAGGATGTTCGGACAAAATTTCCATCGGTTACCACTGTGCACTTCTGGTCAGATGGTCCCAGTAAGCAGTATAAGAACAGGAAGAGCAGGAAGTTTCCTTTATTTTTCTANAATTTTGAAAATGCAGCCTTGTTTAGTAAGCTCCTACCATCTAGGGCTTTTATTTTGAAAATCCAGCATTGTCTGTGGACACCAGGCAAGCTTTGGTTATCATCTTTGGGCTTTCAGTTTGAAAAACCAGCCTTGTCTATGTTTCCCACACACACACACACACACACACACACACACACTCCCTCCCAGTCAGATCCTGTTACCAACTGGGGTTTTTATTTTGAAATCCAGCTTCCACCAGACTGTGTGTGTGTCTGTCTGTATGTGTGTTTCTATATGAGTGTTTGGAACAGAGGTAGATTTGAATTGTGAATTAAGGATTAGGATCTGAAGATTTCTCCCATTATAAAAATATTTTAGTAGTAAAGGCTGAACCCAATTTGTTTGTGTGTTAATATCTGTGTTTGTGTGTGTGTGGTGTATTACTGTGTGTGTGTGAGAGAGAGAGAGAAAGCGAGAGAGAGAGGTTTGAATTTATTAACAGTTAAAAAGCACAGAGGTCACAACTGCCAAAAATAGCTCAACATCAATCCACCAATCAGAACAGAGGAACAAACTGATGGAAGTTTAAGCAGTTTATCAACATCAGCTGTGCATATAACTAACTGCTGCCTGACAGAGAGAAACCTGTAAAATTTTCACTCAGAAAAGTCACCATCATTCAAAAACCATAGGTCGTATCTATGAAATGACCCTACTGTCAGCATCAGAAGGCATTTCTGAACATTTTGAATGAAAATTGTGTGGATAAAGTTAAAAAAGGCAGAGAAATCACAGTTTCAGAAGTCCTCACATTTGTATTTTGCTCAAGGCCATAGGAGCCAAAGTATCAGTGCAGTTACTGAGACAGTTGAAGGATTTTCTGATGCTTGGAGGCAGACAGTTCAAAAACTGTATGTCGTATGGCTTAAATAGTTACATGATCTGAACCAGGACAAGTTTGTATACGTTCTGATGTGAAATTATGTATGAAGAGATTACAAAGAGTGAAAATTGTGGAAACGAGAGCAAGTTTAACAGAAATTTTTTAAAACCATTTTACAGCTGCCTTCCACTCTAGGTGATGATGTCACGCACTCTGGCTTGGAAGATTCTGCCCCACACACACCCATTATAAACTCAAAAGGACTGAAAAAAGCATAAAACTAAAAAAAGTGATATTGCAACAATTGTAAAAGATATCAAAAAGCTGAATCATAGCTTAATAGCTGAACATCTTGTGACCTGTTTAAAGTTTAAATTGAGTCTGTAGCTGGAAGTATGCGGAAGCAGTAGCATTTCAAAGTAGAGCAGATTGAAGAGGGTTCTCCACTGACACATTGTAAAAAGATTTTGAAAAAAGCTTAGTATTTTAAAAAGTATAAAAGTTATAAAGAAGAAAAGTAATAGCATAAATATCCTTAAAAAGCGGAACATTTTGATAGTTGAATGGTTTCTGTAGCTGAAAGTATGCTGAAGAAGTAGGCGGCCGAAAAACATACGGAAGAATAATAATGAAGAACAGGATAACAATAGTGTGAATGCTGAATCAGCATTCCCACTAATAAAAATATAGTATTTTTGTGTAGAAGAACATATGTTGTGAATGCTTCCAGCATTCACACCCATTCGGTATAAAGACGATGATAATGGTGCCAGATAATAGTGGGGCCCTGATTTCAGACAAAGTAGACAAAAGCAGGTTTCTCATTTTTAAAACATAAGCAAGCTGGGAAACACATTCACCAATTTTACAAATTGTCTGCTGCTGTTCCTTTGTTCTTTAGGTCTGTTGTGTTCTCTTTTGTCTAATGTATTATTTATGATAAATATACCAGTCTAAACATTCATATGCCCTCTATTATCAATCCTCAGGGTTTTGCATCCCCCCCTCTCACGTCCTTCGTCAGTTTCACTATGTCAACTTGAAAATGAACTGGACTGACGCTCAACATTACTGCAGAGTGACATACACCGACCTGGCTACCATCAAAAGCACGGAGGACATAAGCAGGTTGAACAGACCTACTTTGGACACNGGATTGGTCTGTACTGAGTGCCATGGACTTGGTCCGACAAGAGCCTGAGCTTCTTCAGACACTATCAAAGCGGAAAACCAGATAACTTAGGTGGTAACCAGTACTGTATGGTCGAGAACCCTCTACATCAATGGAATGACGACTACTGTGAAAACAATAACCTTTTCATCTGCCATCAAGGTGATTGTTCAACAACACAAAGAAATTCCATTGGGTTTTATCAAACAGACTTTACAGTATGCGTCTCTTTGTTTCGTGACTGCATGTTTATTGTCCTGTTTCAAAATTGAAGACTGTGGTGAGGATGAAGATTCAGACTGACGCTGACTTAACTGATCCAGCTACAAACACCCAGATCCTCCAGCAGGTAAAACACTCTCTTTCTCTGTTTTGGTTTTTGAAGAGGTAAAATGACAGAAGATGAAGAAAATGATAGGAAAGTACAACTAAACAGGATGTCACAGTAAAATAGAGAAAAATCTGCATATTGACTTTTATTCCTGTTCAGCTTGGTACAGTGCTAACAAGTTAAAAAAAAATAATTCCCCACTCGCCCCTGCAGGCGGTCTATTACTCCTCAAGCTCAGGTCCTCTACCAGGTTCCTGGGAGCTTAAGGGTCCTGCGCAGTATCTTAGCTGTTCCTAGGACTGCACTCTTCTGGACAGAGATTTCGGATGTTGTTCCTGGAATCTGCTAGAGCCACTCTCCCAGTTTGGGGGTCACAGCCCCAAGTGTTCCAATTACCACGGGGACCACTGTTGCCTTCACTTTCCACATATTCTCTAGCTCTTCTTTCAGCTCTTAGTATTTCTCGAGCTTCTCGTGTTCCTTCTTCCTGATGTTGCAGTCGCTTGGGATTGCTACATCTATCACTACTGCCCTCTTCTGCCGTTTGTCCACCACTACTATGTCCGGTTGGTTCAACCAACCTGGCAGAGTGGCTCCAGCAGATGTGAACAGCACAAATCACATGGAATCTGATCTTTTCAATTAATATTCATTCTCAAGAAGAACATTTGAGTTATCTACTTACACTACATGTCACAGGACCTGAAGACACGTTGGTAAAAACTTTGGCTTCCACATCTTTTGACTTGCAAATGACCAAAACAATGATCAATGAGGGAACTATGAAATACATTGTAATGCAAAGTATACTTACTATATCTTTGTATAGTTTTTCAGGTTGCAATTTTATTTTGATACCTGTTTTTCACTTATACAGGGTTTTTCACTTATTTAGCCTAATCAGTCCTCCGGTTATTATCAGTTAGATGTGGTTTCCTCTCCATTTCAATTCAGCACACACAGTGGCATATGCCATTGACAGGCTTTCAACCTATCCAGGTAGTTTTGTTGCCTAAACCTGAAGAGCACCTTGTGCATCTATCTGCATTATGTGAGATGCGAAGTATTAAGAGCGACAAAGTCCACATAGGGTGGACGAATGGGTCGAACAGCACAGTACTTTCACCCAGGAGACCAGGGTCCTTGTCCAGTGTGAAACCAAAGGTTAAAGTTTTAAATTACATAATGTTACGTACATGACACGATCTTTTCCTAAACTTAACCAAGTAGTTTTGTTGCCTAAACTTAACAGCAGTGTCGGTATTTGACACTAAAGGGTACCTTGTGTGAGACACAGTAGGATCTTAGTTCTAGCAATCTCGTCTGGTGCCATCTAAGGCTGTTTTCACACTGGGTTGATTTGCTTTGCTCTGAACTAGGTCTGCAACTAACAAATATCTTAATAATTAATCTGATAATTATTTTTTCAATTATTTTTCGTTTGGACTATAAAATGACCTAAACACAATTCCTAAGAGCCAAAGGTGACATCGTCCCCTTTATTGTCTTTGTAGAAAAAAGCCAGTCTTGAATGTCTGCCAGCTCCATTTTATTTTTCATTTCCTTTCAAACTGAATGCAAAAACGCGTCCTCAGGATTTGCAAATGTTTTAACTTTCTGTGCCCAAAATGTGACGACATGATGAAGAAGGTCCCTTAACCTTAACAAATAATTTATTTGATATTTGATTTGATTTGATTTGTGATTTGTAATGGTTTTGAAAGGTTAGTGCAATATGAAGCTGGAGCCAGCAGCCAGTTAGCTTAGCTTAGTACTGGAACTTAACATGTTTGTTTAATCTGTACAAAACAGAAAAAATGATAAATTGTGGTTTTACTGAGGTTATGCGTTGGACTATTTCTAGACTTCCTGGACTCTCCGCTGGTTGCCTGACAACCTCACAGACGACAAGACTTCAGTTTCCAGTCTTTATGCTGAGCTTAGCTAACTGACTGGCTCCAGCTTTATGATAATGGTATCGATCTTCTCATCTAACTCGCTGTAAGAAAGCGAAAGAGGCGTTTTCCCAAAATGTCAAACTATTCCTTTAATTTT
>LKNJ01007447.1:0-12441 GCA_002120245.1 Maccullochella peelii
CTGGCTACAAGGTAAGTCCCAAAACATTGTCCGTTGCACAAGGATAAATCGTTGTTAGACGATAGCCAATGGGTTGCAAGATTGTATCTCTTATCTCCATGTCGGCACCAATAACGTCAGGATGAGGCAGTCAGAGATCACATAAGAAAGCCTAGCCAGGACAATAGAGTGCCAGAAAGATGAGTTGGCATCAATTAATTGTCTCTGGTCCCAACAATGTTGATATTTACTTTCGAGGCAGGACTGAAGCACAGTGGAGAGAGGGGAGGAGGGACTTGGAAGTTGTACTCTTTCAAATTCTCCAGAAGTCCACTCTCTTCTCAATCTTCACAATTGCACATTTTAAAGAAATCACCAAGATCGCCTTTTTCCACTTACGCAACATAGCTAAAATTAGGTACTTTCTGTCTATGGTTAATGCAGAGATTCAAATTCATGCCTTTGTTTCATCTAGATTGGATTACTGTAACGTTTTGTTGTCTGGCTTACCGCACACTATTACTAAAGGGCTCCAAATGGTTCAGAATGCTGCAGCTAAACCAGAATATTTGACCATATTTCACCAATTTTAGCTTCACTTCATTGGCTCCCTATCCGAATCAGATCGGACTTGAAGGTGCTTCTGATGACTTATAAAATTGACTTATATGGAGAGCTCTCTGATCTCATTAAACTTTATGTCCCACCCCGTGCTCCCCGCTCTCACAGGGCTCCTATGTCTCCCCAGAGTTAGAGAGTTTGAGATACCCAAAAGGGCTTGGTTTCAGGATCAGGGCCAAAAAACTTGATAGGGACATCCCTACTTAAAGTTTATGTAACCTAATCATGCCATTCTAAAGTGGCATTAAATTTAGCCTGTGGATAAAAAAAAAAATTACACAGTTGGCCAGTTAACGTTCGTGTTAATAACGTTAACATTAAATTAACATTTACTAGCCTATCCTCCGTTCAACATGTTGGATACAATAGCAAACGATAGACCAGATAAATTAACAAGGAAGTTGGCTATTTAGCTAGCCTGCAATCACTAACTAATGTCAGCATTTTTAATAATTTTTTGAGTGGTCTTTTATATTGGTCAAAATTACATTTGGGGTAATGACACAGATCATGGATCAGCAATTAAATGCAACTTTTTCATATGTAAAGGTATATTTGCACTTAATAAATGAATACTTTTTACTTTATTTACTTTATACCAAAATACTGATAAATATTGGATCCTGCTGTCGTGGGTAGCTGGCCCATGCCTACCCCAGGTGGGGTCTTCCTCCTCCTTAGGAACAGAAGTGTAACAGAATCATCATCAACTCAAGGTCCACTTACTAGCTTTTTTCAAGCGCCTTAAACCACATCTCTCCTTCTTTTTTCAGCATATGGACGTGGCTCATATGATATCACGTGACCTAAGTCTGGAACATGACTCGCATGATAACTGGTGTTGTCGCACTTTACTTTTATCGCTGCACCAACTTTTCCACCTCAGCCAAGTGTAAAAACTTTTTCGCGATATTTCAACTTTTCTTTTCAATTTCTGGATTATTTGTTCTTTTTTGCGCAAACTGAAAGTTTGCATAAAAATAGGTGGATGTACTTTCAGACATGGCTTGGTTTACCTAGCAAACAGACATATCTTTGTATTATTGATATTTAGTTTGACCTTGGTCATATCAAATATATGTCAGTATCTGACAGTGTACTCTCTCTTGATCTAATCTGTTTAAAAATGATATATTTTACTCTCTGATTCAGTACAATACTCCACTCAGCTCTTTCTCATTCCATGCTCTTCCCGTCATCTTGTCTCTTGTCATGTCTGTGTTGTCTGCCGGGTGTGAAATAGGTGTAAACAAGAGTCGACTTGATCACTCCATCTGCTCTGCAGTTTGCTCAGACACTGACAGATCTGCCGCGTCACATATATCAACAAACATTAATAAAATATGTATAGGGCTCATACTGGCTGTTTCCTGTGGGCCATTTAGCAGAGCTGTAGTTTGCTTTGTGTGCTGTTCAACAACCTGCTGTATGAGGGAGGCATAAAGGAGAGATCAGGATGCCATGTGTCAGCTTTCTGCAGATCTGCAGCTCCTCACCACTGTCAGTGAGTGTTTTCCTATCCCTCTTACCATCCTCACTTCATAGAGTTCTAGTTAAGGTTTTTAGGTTTGCATTTAGGATTATAAATTAGGGATTTAAGATCAAAGTTAGGTACCAAAATATGTGAATTAATGAATCTTTATCATCATGACAAAATGTACACAGAGTGTTGTTCAAGACCTTGAATATTTAGCATTTGTTTTGTGGCTAGAATCTAAAAGCTACGTATCAGAGTTCATGGGAGAGGTACAAAGATACTTTGTTCTCATTTATTTTTAATTTTGTGCTGAAATCTGGGTGGAATACATTACCTCTATGCCAAACATCAAGTACAAACAGCAACACTTTGTGCAACCTTTTACTAAATTAATACTTAACCTTTCCTGAAAGTTTTGAAAAGTTAATGCAGAATTTTACATGTTTTAAAAGACATAATGGCAAAAATTCAGGAAAAAGTGGCTGGTTTGAACATGGTTAATAAAAAACATTACTTAACAAAAGGGATCTGTTGCCCCTGACTCTGCCAGCTTTTCTGTAATTTTACGTTGCATTTCACCATTTTTCATTATAGTGAATTATTGTGTGCAGACTCCAGCCTGTCAGGATGTTGCTGTTGAGTGCACAGTTTTACTGATAGGAAAAGCACCCGCGTTAGCTCTCGTTCCCGGGTGTGTGTTGTGCAGGTGAAGAGACAGGACTTTACTGCTGCATCTGTAACGAAAACATGGTTGTGTGCGGTGCTTAGAGAATTATATTCCCGGCAATATGACGGAGTTCAGGATGGGAGGTCAAGTGTCGGTACGGCTCCTTCAGTACACACAGCTGCTTCATCGGGTCCACCGTCAGCAGCAGCTTCTGTTTCTGCCACAGACAGGAGTAATATACATTTACAATCTCTTCAGTGTCAAAACCAGCATTAGGATTCAATTATATTTTTGGGAAAATCTAGTTTCTACATAATTTTCTACACATTGATACACTTGGGTCTCCAACCGGCAAGCTGTTCTTTAGTCTAAACATGATGCATCAAAATGCTTGTCCCATTATTTAATTTTTTTCCCAACCACCAATTTAGTGAGGACTCTGGAGAAAGGCCAAAATCATTACAGAGCACTTAATACAATATGGTATGTGTGTGTGTGTGTGTGTGTGTGTGTGTGTGTGTTGTTCCTGCCTTGCCGCTTACCTGATTCCTGGCTACCCACACACCTGTCTACAATCAAGCTCATTAAATCACATTATATCAACTCCGGCTTTCCTTCCACTCATTGCCAGATCGTTGTTCCAGTCTCAGTGGTAGCTACACTCAAGCCCCTACGCTAGTATACTAGTAGTTTAACTTTGCATGTATTTGTTACCTGTGCTCCAGGAATCCTGTTTGCTTGTCTGCCTTCCTGCCTGCTAATGCTGCCATTCTCCATTCTTTCTCTCCTTCCTACTGTTCACCAGCCATTCCCTCACCTTGGTCATCTGGTTCTACAGTAACTCCTGCAATAAACCTGTTGAAGCAATTATAAGGCTGAAAGCAGAAGCAGAATGAAAAATAGTGACTCATTTACATTAAGTCTGAAATGGGGATTAGTATTTAGTTCCACAGCAAAACTATAATGGATGATTGACTTTCTCTCTTTCTGACTCACACAACTGTAAAAGAGACCCTGAAAATACACTCTATAAGCTGTTGTAGTTACTTTCAAATAACCTTTGCAAATATGGAAATGACATTAAAAGTGTTTCGTCTAAAAGCATATGGACTTCTCTTTGTCCTGTGTTCTCAAGCCACCACCTTGTGCCCTCAACCAAATAAATAAATGACAAAGTGAGGAGAAAAAACACAAGGGAAAGAAGTAAAATTCCATCTGTCTGAATCCTAATGAGGCTGCAACTGTGTCTTTCAAAACTCCAGAGGTGATCCACCCCAAAGGGCTGGGGAGACATCAGAGGGAATTGTTTTTATTTCTACCGCTGCCATGGAGGGAGAGATAGAGAGAGAGAAAAACAAACATAATGTCTTTGAGTCCACCTGTACACCAAGCAGACTGTTTTTGGAATCCAACCAAGGGGAAAATATCTCAACAGATGCCTCACTCACTCCGCCTGCCTGTCATATTCACAGTGGGCAAAGGTCAAGTGGACAGCAGCATTCCTGCACAGCTACCACCTGTCACAGGGAATTTAATTTCATCATGTGTACTTATGCTCGCACACCCAATCCTGAAATCCTATTTTCAATACCCAGGACACAACACAGGCTGCAATATTTTATCCAAGCTTGTTATTTCTGATCTGAATGATTAGGATAATCTCTGAAGTGTGTGGGAAGTTGGTGTTTGACATTAATATCGCATATCTGATTCAGAAGTTTGCATTTATTTATCATGGACATGCCTGGTTTTGTGTACGTGCAAGCATAGATTGTTCACAAACAGCTTGGTAAAAGCGCACCAGGGCACAGATGCATAAAACTCTGTATGCACAAAGGCAGAAACGTGCATACGCATTCTTTACATGAGATTTATAAAGCCGTGCATACGCATGGTCCTCTTTTATAAATCTCAATCATTGTGAAATTGTACACACGTGCCAGAGCATGATTTCCACTCCCATCTTCAGCCATAAATGGATGTAGACATTCCCATAACTAATCATTTGCATATAAAAACTCTGTTTGCACTGCAAGTTATTAGACAAAGTAATGCTAACAACAGCAAAGAAGAAGCGCACTTTCACCAAATGTGAAATTGAGACACTAATTGTAGAAGTCAAGAAAAGAAAATGTGTTTTATTTGGTGGTCTCAGTTCTGGAATCGTAACTGGAATAAGTAACTAGTTTCAGAGTCTAGAATATTTTCAATATGCTTTGAATTACACATAAACTTTACTCACTTATAATCAATGCACCACACCAAGATGTATGTCATTAGCTGTTTGAACTGGCTGATGTGGGACCCCAGGTTCCTGATGATCATCAGATCTTGGTGCTCAGGTGGGAAGGGAACACCATTCTTTTGTGCCACGTTATGCAACACAGCACAAGCCCTGATAATTTTGCACACCTTTTCTGGTTGATATAACAATCTACCCCCAGATGCATCCAGGCACAGCCACCTTCCTTTAAGAAGGTCAATGCAGCGCTCCACAACAGAACGAGCACTGCTATGCACTAGATTGTATGTCCCTGTTGCAAGGAACCCAAGAGTTGTCAAAACCTGAAGATTATTATCTTATTGTTATTATATTTAATCAAGAGTGTGGTCTTTTACTTTGAGCATGATTTATTGATTTCATGTTCTTCTTATGACTCTAAAGCCCTTGGAAGCCTAAAGAGGTGAACCAACTATCATCATGAGCCAAAAAATCTGAATGTTGTGAACTAGAAGGAGTAGGTTTGGTTATTTAGTAGTAGTAATTAATAATAATAATGGGGCACCACCCTGGGACCAGGGGCTAATAATCAAACTGTGGATATAGTCTCAAAGGAAAGGCTTGTTCACTTTTCCATATATCCATACCCATACCCATCCGTACATATATCCATATCCATACCATATATCACTGAGCTATGTAGTGCAAAAGGAACTTGTAATTTGTGAGCGACAAAACAGCATTTGAGACTCGTAGCGGCAGATTGTAGTTATTGACTTGTATTTGTGACAGAAAAATATCCAAGAAAAAAATATATATTTGTGAGAAATTATTCTACAGGTGTGCAACTCTCATTGCATGAATTCACATACTGATTTGCAGATGTGCAAATTTTGTTCATGACTTCACATTTTTTGATACGGGTGTGTGAATGTGTTTTGCACCATGTTTACTGCAGCAACTGTAGAAAAAGTGTGAGCATATGAGTTTCTTAATTTGTGATTCGTAGCGTAGGATTTGTGCACCTGCAATAAAGAATTTGAGAAGGTGTAACTGCTGTGTTGTGTTTGTTCAGCTAAGCTGAGGCACACACTGAAGCATGCTGCTGTGATGATGTTTTGATGATATGAATTGAGTTCTACTCTCTTTACATTTAATCTGTTATTGCTGAAATGAAAAACTGGTTGTTCATATGTTCACATTACAGAATGTCAATATTAGGCCCTACATGAAGATGAGACATATTTTATCTTGCTAATATCTGTTGAGGCATTTATGTTGCAAATTGGCCAAGTTCTTACTCAGCTGATTGGAGCACTAACTAGATAACTATAAAGTTATCTCAGGGCACTTCATATAGAGCAGGTCTAGATCGTACTCTATATTTACAGAGACCCAGCAATTCCCACTATGAGCAAGCACTAGGCGACAGTGGCAAGGAAAAACTCCATTTTAACAGGCAGAAACCTCGAACAGAACCAGGCTCTGGGTGGGCGGTCATCTGCATCATAGGAAGTCTCCCGGTAGTCTAGGCCTATAGCATCACAGCTAATGGATGGTTCAGGGCTCACCTGAGCCAGCCCTACTATAAGCTTTACCAAAGAGGAAAGTCTTAAGCCTGCTCTTATATGTGAGGAGGGTGTCTGCCTCCCGTACACAAACTGGGAGCTGAATCCACAGGAGAGGAGCCCAAATAGCGTAGACAGTCACACAAAAGATTGGTGACTGCTTTCTCAAGGATCTTAGAGAGAAAGGGAGGGTTAGAATATAGGTCTATAGTTTGATAAAACCCTTGATCAAGAGTGGGCTTTTTAAGAAGAGGTTCAATTACAGCTACTTTAAAGGACTGTGACACATAGCCTTTTAATAAGAGCAGATTGATCATATCTAGTAAAGAAGTGCTAACTACTTTAAGCAGCCTAATTGGGACAGGGTCTAAGAGACAGGTTGATGGCTTAGATGAAGATATCATTGAAGTTAGGTTGATGGGGGGGGAAAAAGCAGTCTAAATGTATATCAGGTTTTACAGTTGTTTCTAAGATTCCTGTGTTTGTGTCACAGGATGTAACAATGCCATTTAAGTAGTGTGATTGACAGCGCAATTTGTGAGCAGTGTGATTTGGTAAACCGTGTGTTGTGAACTTTGTAGAATTTAATGGTGTGATCTTTTTTTATATTTGCCATGCGCTGTGGGAGCAATGGACAAATGATTGAACTGTTTGCTGTGTCACGGGAGTGTGTTTCCCTTTCTTGAGCTGTCAAAACAAAGTCACATGTTACTAATCAATGTACCGGCTGAACTCTATCATACTAGCAATCTCATTTGCCAGCGGGAGAGACGACTCCCAATAAGTAATATTTTATTGTACTGTTGCAGTGGTGGTTTTAACCTGTTACCACTCCTGTAAAATTTGCCTAAACGCTTATCCAAGGCATACCCAGAGTAAATTGAAAGTTGTTCTCGAACCATTTGGAGTACATGCATGACCTTTTGAAAGGTAATAATCTGAAGTTTCTTCCCCAACAGTCAGAATCACTAAGTGCTACTGGCATTCAGTTGTATAAGTTAGAACACACTGAAGTAGAAGGGTTTTGTTTATGGCTGAATATTTCATTGCAATATGATGCCTGACTATAGCTGGGACCATGGAAAACACAATGGGACCATAGCTTGAAGCCTTACCTAGTCCAAATTCAAATTTTATAACAATACCACAGAGAATTAATATTTTACACATGTTTTTCTAAGGGTATGTCCAAAAAAGGACATGTGGAGACTCCAAAGGACCCTTGGTAACCAAGTCTTGAACGCTTGAACGTATAGTCATAATTTTGGGCTCTAATGAAAGGTGACACTTAGAGCTATCCTATCACATATCCAAAATGTACTATCAGTATTATATTCCCGTCCAGCCACTGCAGCAGCCCCCTGGTCCCGTCCAGCTGCTGCCTCCGTCTCCTCTTCCTGACCCACCGCTGCAGCAGTCTCCAGATCCCGTCCAGCGCACGCCTCCACCAGATCCCGTCCAGCCTGTGTCTCGGGTCCCTGCTCGCCCTCCTGAGCAGCTCCGCCAGTCTAGATGTCCTCCGGGCCGTCCCCCAGAGGTCCCCAGCTCCAGTTCTGCCCTGCCTCCAGGACATTCGCCTGGGGTGACCTGCCTCGCCCCTATCCTCCAGTTCCTGGGTCGTCCGCCGGAGGTGTCTACGTTACCCCTGCCAACCAGCAGTGCTGTGCCCACTGATGTGCACTGCATGGAGCAGGGGGTGGCTTGGGTCTTGCTGTGGAGGGAGACCCCGCCTATGTCAGCGGTCTCTCGGAACACCTTCTGATGCAAAGGCACCTCTCCTTTACTTTTTGCCAGGTCTTTGTGGAGGAGGAAGGCGTTCACGATCACAATGTCCATGAAATGGTAGAAGAAAGTCTTGTACCATCTCTGGGTCGTGGAGTACTTTGTAGTATCGTATCAGGGCATTTGATAGGTCCACTCCATCCATGGACCTAGATGGACAGAGAAAACACAACTTTGAGAAAAATGTACCAAAACATAAATATATCAAGCACACAAATTATTACATTTCAAAGGGCATAAAACATAGGTGTATGTACTGGTTGTACTCTTTCACAGCTGGAGGAACTAGGACATCCTTCAATACCCAGTGCCCATCTCCATCTCTGACTCTCCTTCGTACTGCGTCCTCCACATGGGCTGTGTGGAGCGTGGAACACAGGAAGACATCCCTCGTGTCTCGTCACTGGACGAAGAGGAGGGACTCCTTCCTGATCAACGTATGCTACCGCGGGGTGATTTGGTGTCCTGGATGGTTCCACACGCCCAGATGGCTTTATTTTGCAGCACCGATCATAGGCTGCTGTGCCTCTCCTTTCCTCGTTAGCAGCATCCACCACTGAGCTACTGAGATGAAGGGACTGGCAGATCCTGAAGAACTTCTTACCAGTCATTACCCGCCTCGGGAACGACAAGCTGTACAGTTTACCCCCTTGCCAGTAATCCGTAAATACAGAGTATTTTACTACTCCCATGTAGACATCCAACAGTCCTGCAATGTCTGATCAACCCATGGGTTGCAGGGTGTTGAGATGAGCCAAAATCGTTGGTGTGTTGAACTATTGTCTGTAAAATAGTTTGTGAAAAATAGCTGAAAAAGCTGCAGGGCTGTGTACATAGCTGTACGTATGAGCTGGGATCCTGGTGAATTGGTGGGTCTGAAGGTGGGCTATGGTGATGTTGTTGTGGTAATCCTCCAGTATGGAGTATTGATATTACAACATAATTATTACAAGTACAAGTACTCAATATATATTAGTTGTATGTATAAATGGTAGTAAATAAGAGATAGTAATGCGTGTACTCCATATACTGTGTGTGGCAACCCAGAAAAAAAAGGATTGCGTGTACTCCATACTGTGTGTGTGTGAGACTAGAACAAGACGTCAGGATTGAAGGAGACTGAGTGAAAGATCTAAGGTAACATCAGTAACACCATAAAGGTTTAGTTTCGAGATGAGGCAATGGTTTTTAAAAAATACAGTCTGAGAAAGCCAGATTATTTTGGAGTCAGGTAGCATGTGTGGATATGCCTCATGAGCGGGACGTACCAAACCTACTGGTGTATGAGATAGGCGAGAATAGGCCATAGCTTGGAGAGTCCTGGCCTCTTTCAAGAAATAACCGCGTCAGCGAGAACGACAACAGGGAAGGTGGGGGCCGAGCAGATGACACAATTTAAAGTACACCATTATGTTTGACGATATCATTGGATGTTTTTAAGAAAATAGGTGGAGAGATTGTTTCGCTCCACCCAAAAGAGGCAGACTTTGCTAGCCTTTAAAAGAGTGTTTTTCAGCAGTTTTTCTTCAGTTGGTTTCCGGAGACCAGCTCGAGTTTGTCCTTGTTTTCAGGAATAAACTCTATCCATCAACCTCTGACCGATTTCCAGTGAATACTTTGAAACTTTTTGAGACTCTAATAGTAAGACAATGGTACTGAAGACTAAGTGCTGGTGAGAGGGTCTGCTCTCTACCACTGGCCTGAGGCCAGACTTCTCAACACTCAAACAGTGATGTCTGGATTGTCAACACTATTCCATCACTCTCCAGATGTGCTGGTTGACAAACCGGCTTGACCGCTGCTGCCTCTCCCTCATCCTCTCCCTCTGCATAATTTATTATGCATAACTCCTCTTCTGTTTACCTTTGATTTAATTAATTTAAGTGGTCAGGGGCAGACATTGTCTCTATGGAGTTTAGGGTGGGTAACTCTGGAAGCGCAGAGAAGCGTGTAGGACTGCAACTCTGCCTCCTGGTCTCAACTCTGGGTTGTCATGGCCTAGGGCCACTAATAAACTTGGCCAGATTTCTAGATATGAGAGTGGCTCCATCCAAAGTGGGATGAATGCCATCTCTCCTAATCAGACCAGGTCTTCACCAAGCCTCCCTGGTTTCCCGGCTGCTCGGGAGTTGCACTGGCTGGGGGCTGGCTAACTACAACTGACTGACTTTCATGGTGCGGTGCCGCGATTCTAATTCACTAAGCCTCGCCTCCAACGCGGTGAATAAACTACATTTGTTACACGTACCATTATCGCTTAAGGAGGCAGAGGAATAACTAAACATTTGACATACCGAGCAAGAGAGGGAGAGAGAGAAGCCATCGCTAACTGCTAAAGTACAGTAGCAAGCAACTGAATAGCATGTAAACAACTGTGGGATTAGCAAAAAGTCGCTAATAGGAGAGAGCTATGAGTGCTTGAGCAGAACTAGTATCATAGTACTGATAGAAAAAATAAGATTAGTATAACCACATTTTTTTTTACTGGTCACACTAGCGCTCCCTAGGGGCCCCCGAAAGTGCAGCCGATGCGCCGAAAATTACAATCTATGTCAACCTGCCGTATTTCCCACAAATGTGGCTATTATGGCTCTAGGGATTGTGGTAACTTTGAACCCGCCACCTCCGTTGTAGAGATTCAGGGAAATGAGGACTCGCACAAAACAATGTATATCAGGGTAAGCTGCTGGAGCCTCCTACAGCATTCCAAATACACGTTTTTTACATGATCAAAAGTATACACACAAAGTTGCCACCTTGAACGGCCATTATGGTTAACTGCATTGTGATCAGAATTATCCTTTAACAGTTCCACATTTTGGAACATAGAAGTGCAAAAGACTTAAAGGGGTGGTGTTCACACACACATCTCCATTTTTCCTAGTTTTGTATTATTTTGTATTGTTCTTTTTTCAGCTCTAAGTGTGTTGGCAACCATTAATGCTAAATTTCAGGTGCTGATATGCATGTTATATCACAACAAGCAGATAAGGCAGAGTGTACCAGGTTGACTATAAATATTGGTGCCCACATCCTTACATCACCCTACTCTTAAAGACGGCTGTCACCGTATTTAAATTTAAATGCACACACAAAGACACACACACGCGCTCCTTTTCTGAAGTTAAGTACAGACTCTAGTTGTGATTTACACCACTGCACTCTGCAAATTGTATGCAAAGAAAAGCCTGAGCCTTTAAGCCCAGTCGATTATATTCTCCCAGATTTAGCTGTCAATCTCCAAGTGTTTACCAACAGGGCTGATTAGTCACCACCATCCTTCTTTTCACACACATACAGACAGACATATACACACCCAACTTCTGAATCAGTTTCCATGAGGTACAAACGTCTCAACTCCATGTTTGTTCCCATGAAGTTTGCCCCTTTTTCCTTTCTTTGTCACTTTACATTTCTAACGTCCCGTCTATTCTAATCACTTTTTCTTTCAGTTATCAGATTTCTCATTACCTGCCCTTCTGTACCTGTCACCTCATTCTCAAGTGGCTCATCCCACCATGCCACATCTTGTCTTTACAAGACAACTTCAGTTTCATCTGTGCCAGATCCACAGCAACACCAGACCCTGAGTGACTACCTTTTAAGTCTGTCTCCACCGCAGCAGTGGCGCTGTATCAGAAGCAATTGACCCTGTCATCCTTGACCCTCAGCATACCCTCATCCGGCTGAAATTGTAAAATAATCAGGACAGTTCTGTTCTCCTGTGTATTAATGTTTTATACGTAGAGCGACTAATTTTTCATGACAAAAACTAGACTAAAATTAAATAAAAAGCAACCTTTGAAAACGAGAGCTATAACTAAATGTATAAAAATTTGTCAACGAATAAAAACTAAATGATGATGTGAACAATGGGCGAATGGACAAATGAACAAAATATCAGTGACGAATCACTGATTTTTCCTCCACTGCCCAAAATATCTCTTGTTCAAAAGTTGATTTAGCCACTTGACATGCTACACCGCCTTTATTAGGAAGCATATTGCATTCAGTAACTGTCTCTTTGTCAGTAACTTTATGTGACGTTGCTAGTTCTTGGAAGAAACAGGTTTATGAACTAAATTCATCTACAATCCACTGAGAATTATACGAAAGTAGCAACAAA
>LKNJ01007448.1:0-12431 GCA_002120245.1 Maccullochella peelii
ATAAACTCTATGCATCAACCTCTGACCGATTTCCAGTGAATACTTTGAAACTTTTTGAGACTCTAATAGTAAGACAACGGTACTGAAGACTAAGTGCTGGTGAGAGGGTCTGCTCTCCACCACTGGCCTACTATTATCCAAATTACCCACACCAAATCTTTACCACACCAAAATATTAACCTTAAGATAACTATTTTTTAATAAAAACCTAACTAACTGGCATTTTAAATCTTCCGCCTAAAGGCAACCTCCCGGCTTGGCGAGCCCAAATTAATTAACATAATCTGCATTCTATTTGCATAATTTGCATCACAGCATTGCATTTACTAGCCGGCGACCACTGGTTTGGAAAGTCATTTTTTCAGTTTATGACTGCAGCTTTTTATTCAGTCCATACCTTAAATCCGTAACCTTTTAAATAAATAAAAAATAATCCTCATAAAACACAATTAAATGTCAGGAGGATGTCTCTGCACCTGTCTGGATGGTGGTAATGTGAAGATCATAGGGGTTTGAGGACACATGATACAGTGATACAGAATGAAATAATTGTGACTAACTCTTCATATTCATAATCACTGAGAGTGACATCATTTCCAGCATGGCATGTGCAGATGTAATCCAGACAGACTGTGGGTGGTGCCACATGACTTTGATCTATAATAACTTCAATCATATCTAAAATTACTGGACCTACTATAACAAACTCTATAGAATCATTTGTGTAATAATGTGTAATTACTAAATCTATTACAGCTGCTTAGCTACCAGTAATATCTGGACCTAGAGCAAATGGAGCCACAATAACTGGATCATGCTTCAATAATACAATCTGTAATAACTGAAAAGATTATTATCATGAGTGGATATGTAATAAGTGGATCTCTGCCGGTGGACCATCGGCCTTGAATCAAAAATGCGGCACAAAAGACAGATCATGTGGATTTGCTGAGGTGTGCAGGACAAAGCCTTACCTTCCCGCGGCAGCAGCAGCGCCAGCAGCAGATAGAGCGACCACAGAGAGCGGCTAGCCATGACTCCACAGACAGAAACACTAGTTTGATAACTGAGAAATAACGGGCCTGTCGCCGTTCACTCTGTTTGAACCCTGCAGCAAAGCTCTGTCTCACTGGATAGCCGCATTCAAGGCGTTCACTATGGCACTCCGTGTGACACTCCCATACAGGGCCACTTCCTGCCACGCCTTTCAAAATAAAATCCTCGATAAGTGGGCTTTCAACGGTTTAGTTTTGCCAGCAATACAAAAGCGAAGAATGACTCTATTTTAAGTCATATGTTGAATGCAGGACCTTTACTTGTAATGCATGCGTTTTTTTATCGTGGTACTGCTACATTTAACAGGTCTGATTAGGCCTACTTCTTCCACCACTGCTGTCAACCTGAAAATCATTTTGGGAGTAGGCCTGCTTCAAAATGAACACAAAATCTGTAGGTCTAGTATGGATTTTCATCACTACTGTTTTGGCTTTATTGACAAAATGCAATACAATATATCAGAGTTAGTCAGGGATAGAATGTGAGTATCTTAATGTTTATTATTATTATTATTATAATTAACACATCCATTGAATAAACTCTGAATTGACTTGGGTTCGGTCCAATCACAAACAAAAAGTGTTGTCCCTCCCTTTGTTGTGTTTTGTCAAATGTTGTGTTTTGACCTTCAGGGCCACCGTAATATATAGTGTGTACTGGACTTGCACTAACTATGTAGGCCTATAGCATATTACCACTATGATTATATATGTTTAGCATTCAGTTTATCTATCTATTTATAGATATGTGGACAATACCAAGCACGTTATCATGAAATTTACTATGGATATAGAGTCCCCAGAGGATATAGATTGTTTGTTTACCCTTAACTGTCACCTTGGTCCAAATAGAGACCTTGATTTTTGTCAAATGGGGGAGAAATATAGAGAGAAACTAAAGCTGAATAGACCTTTTTCACAGCAGTTAAACACAGGTGTAAATAATTCTGCGCCATATCAGAGTTATTGTAATTTTGGACTTGTAAACAGCGTTCACTTCAACTTCTAAGTCGTAATTGCAACTGGGATACGAATATGGACATCTCACATCTGTTCATGCAATTAAACCCACATTTAATGGATATGGTGTTATATTGTCAATGCACAGTATTTTAATCCTCACATGACAAACTATGTAATCATACAACCATCTTGATGATGTGAACCCTTGCAAGTCATTAACATAAGAATCTTTCCCATCTCTACCATCCTTCCCATATGACATACGTGGCACAATAACTTTCATTGCTGGAGCCATCTTTAATGTTACTAGTTCCACCTGTGCTTTTCCTGCTATAGGCTAACAAGTAAAAATGTCTACTGTGAAAAAGATATTTGAATTGTGTTCACTTGGGAACAAAGAGAAAAAACAAAGAGATGCTCTGATGGGGCATGCCAGAAAAAACGTTTGGCAACCACCACTATCTAATGAGCAAGCTGCTATAAAATTTGCAGAGGACTATCATGCTCCCAAAAGGATAAACCCTTTAGATTTCACTTTAATAACCCCATGGATTTTCCTCTAGCACCACCCTCAGGACACTTAACATTTTTCTGCACTACTGGCAAGTCTCGGATAGCAAAAGGAACATCAACTAACCTAACTCCACTTCAACCAATAATTGTTGAATTGTTGTTTCTAAAGATTGCTAATAAAAGGAGCTGAAGTGGCTTTGCAAAATGCCATATCAGAAAGAAAGATGTGTCAGTAAGGTTCATTTCACTTCAGTCATTGATTTTTAAATTTATGTGGATTATTATATTATATAAATTTAAATTTATATGGAGACACAAATGTCTGATAGATTTAGCTTGGGACTGTGTGAATCTGTGGTTGATCTGGATCGTGGGTAATGTAGGTGCCAAGTTTTGATAAAGAAGAATAATAAAGATGATAACTCTGGTTCTGCTGCATCGACCATGTTACAAGAGTGCAATTCTAAATCAGTGGAGTTCTCTTTTAAGGTGTTGAATGGTCTGTGGTATTTGCTGACTTCTTGTTACTTTAAGACGCTGACAGTTCAGCCATGTAAGGGAGTCTGGTGTTAAGTCATTGTTGGGTTCTCCTCATCCACCTGTTGGCCAGGAGCAACCCCCAGACATAATTAGTATTGATTAATTAATAGCAAAATAAAAAGTTGATAACTATCAACTATTGATATGCTGGCCATGAATACAGTGAATCTTCCTTCAGAGCATAGTTTTGTCATGTCCATATTAGTTATTGAATTTATTCTAGCTTCACCCTTGAACCAGATTACTGTCCTAACTTAACTTTGTACATAAGATAACTAATGGATGGATTGCCATGACATTTGCTGTGGATATCTATAGTCCTTGTAGGAAATGAGCCCTGTTGTGGTGTAAGCAAGTTCAAGTTCAAGTTTATGTGAAATGCTTTATTGCCCCCTCCGGTACTGTGCTCAACATAAAAAACAAAATATGAAAATGCAAAAATGCGATATATACAACAAAGGAGAGTGTTGTAGTGGTAGAAAGTAACTTTTAAAGTACTTTTACTCATGTACTGTACTTAAGTACAATTTTATGGTAATTAACTCAAGCATTTCCATTTTCTGCTACTTTATACTTCTACAACACTACATTTCAGAGGGAAATATTGTACTTTTTGTTTTGCAGCTATAGTTACTAGCTATAGATTAAATTTTACAGACAAAAGAACAACATATGAGGAGTTTATTTGTTTAAGATTATACCAGTGATTCCCAGCATTTTGGGCTTGTGACTGTGATGGAAGTTGTGAACCCTTACATAAAAAAACAGAGTCTTCACTGGGCTCTGTCGTGTTTCATATGTCTATTAATTGTTCCACCAAACAGAGATTTCCCCTCTAAACCTTGTAGACAGTTTAAATTAAATAGCTGGTAAACCTAAAGTGTAGAGAAAAAAATGTATAGAGATTTGTGGAACAGAACTTAATCATCTTAAGACCCCTTAGATTTATGTGGTGACCCTTTGGAGGGGCCCCTAGGTTGAGAAACATCACTGTAAAGTAGGTAACACTAGCTCCAATTCGAGCAGCTAAACAACAGTTAAATGCACATTGACTGATAATGTCAACATATCAGTCATAGGGGACATTTTAGCACACAACCATTGCTTTTTCTGCTGCTGACATGGAGCTGATAATACTTCTGTAGCCTACTTTTTCTTAAGTAAGATTTTAAATGCAGGACTTTTACTTGTAATGGAGCAGTTTTACATTATGATATTGGTACTTTTTTAAGTAAAGGACCTGAGCCTACTTCTTCCACCACTGGGTGTAAGTACAAGTACCTCAGTATATACATAAATGTACTGAGGTACAGTACTTAGCCACCACTGTTTATTATTGCTGTTACTAATGTAGTAAAGTTGTTTCGGGGGTTGTGGTCTCTAGCATATTATGTAGGCGTGGTTTTTGTCCCTAAACTGCGGAAACAGGCTGAATGATCCCAAAAAGCTGGCAGCATCAGCTGATACCCTGGACCAGCACAGTCAACAAAGTAACACATATTACTGTCCACACAGGACTGAGGAAATGGGGGACAACGCGGGGACCAGGTAAGAGAATCATCCAGTTGGTTTCATGTGCTGTCAAATGATGGAAATAGGAGACGTACGTCCCGACTCCTGAGGAGAAAACAATCCAAGCTCCTTTGAAAACCGGACTATTTAAACTCTGTCTGTTGTTTCTCGCCGAAAGTAGCCTATATGCAAATAGATTACTGAAATAATCCATAATGTATATAATAGCGTAATTGTTCCATGCGTAGGCCTACATCTGACAAACTCATAGCAGTGCAGCACTGATTTTAAACAGAATCTAAACTGATTCATGACTCGCTCTCCTCAGTGGACTTTGGAGGACTGAAAGTTGAAATTTTCTTTAAATAAATATTGATTGATTGTAATGACGAATTGAAGAGTGGATGCCAAAAACAACTGAAAAGTTTTGTCCTGCCATGTACGCAGCTATTACGTTTGACTTTAGGCAAGGCAGCGTCAAATTGTCATAAAATGTATATAGAAGTCTGGCGCAACTTCCTCATATGAGAAAACGAGACGTAGGCTATTGGGGGTGTTAAGCATTAGCAGTAAGAATGTAGCCACAGTTGTTGCCTCTCAATTCTAATCGTTTTTACTTTAACATGGATGCTTATTTGGGTCATATTTAAGCCAATAAAAATAAGTCAAACTTTGTTAAAGCCGGTAGGTGTTTGACAGCACCTATCCGCTGTTATCAAGACATTCCCGAAATTCTTGCATCTTCTACAGGAGGGAAAATATTCTGCTCGGTGCACAGTAGATTTTATTCAGTTTTACCAACTGTTGAGGAGCAGGTTAACTCAACATCCCATTGGCTGTCATACAACAGAAGAGTGCTGGACTCTCGTCGGTGTTTGTAGAGTCTCAAATAGTCAAGGATAATAACGATGATCTCATGAGAGACAGAAAGTGGAGATAGAAGTGTCTTGCTATAGGTTTTAATACCACTAGGATTCGCCAAAGACAGAAATTCAAACAGGGACTTTAAGGGATAGTTTCAGAATTTTTCAAGTCTGTTTTTAAGCAGAGTGAAAGAGGTTTTTCTTGCTGTAATCATTCCTCCTGTTCATACTGTCCATTTAAAGATAATAGGGATGTCCCGATCAAGTTTTTTTGGCCCCGATCTCAATCCGAGGCCTTTAACATTGGGTATATCTGATACAGAGTCTGATCCAACAGGGAAACACTGTCTGTGGAAACACAAGGAGGAAATTTTATACTAAAAAGACTGAAACTTTGGAAGATATCTGCTTCATTTGTCTAGCGCAGATGCTGAAGCCTCATACTGTATTAGCTTCAGATAACCTTTGGAAAACTTTTTTGCACAAGATGAGAGCTGTAGATTTTGTCCTCCATCACACTGAAAGGACATTATGAAGGTATTTTTAATGGCCAGTATGAACAGGAGGAATGATTACAGCAAGCAAAACCTGTTTCAATGTTTATATGGGCACCAATTGTTTTAAGTTGTTTTAAAGCAGACTTGAAAAGAATTATGAACCTATTGTTTAACGTGAATCATGCGCTACCCCAGAATATTCCACCTTGGATATTCCCTTTAAATTACATGGAATTCTGCTATTAGTTTTTGATATCTTTAGCAAAAAGTTGATAATAGTTGATTTGCGTTGAGATTTGCACTATAGGAATACTTAGTGTGTCTAAAATAGGGAAGGGTTGGATATTGATTATTTCTTGTGTACTGTAAAATATGGGACATTTTTGGCATTAGAAGTAAGGTCAAGAGATTTCGTTTTGTCTGAAAATCCAAGTTCAGATGTGGACCAGCTGAGATTTGCTACTGAGCTTATAAAGCAATTTTTAAAAGGCTGTAAAATATTTTTTTCTTTTTTGTGTCACACGTAGATGTCCCTGCATGTCTCTGCAATTGCAGAGCCTTCCCATACACTATTAGCGAGACTAAAACAGGGATTCCTGCAGTGAATTGTAGTAATAAAAAAATAAAAAGCAGCTCCCTTAACGTCAGAAGAAATTAAAGTTACATTTTATTATTATTACAGGGGAAAGGTTCAGTTTTGTCCAACTGTCTCTTGACCTGTGGGAGAGACAGTGATATAGATTCACTTGGGAAACAGAAACACAACATTGCTTTCTACTTCACTCAACTACACAAAAGTACTTAGTTGCCATTGTGACACAGTGGCTTCCTGACACTTTATAGAACTTTAATAGGCTTCCAGGACTTGAAAAGAAAAGTATGGGTGGAAACACATCGCTTGGGAAATGAACTACACTTTGTTATGCGCCAGTGTAGTGGCAACATGAGAAAATAACTGTCCAATCAGAGCTGAGTATCTAAATTACAGTCTCAACATTAAACTTGCGAACAGTGTGAAGTGTGAACAACATTTAAATGAAATTGTGGGTTAGTTTAACAGGGATAAATCCTGTCCCCAGTGCTGACCTCAATGGCTCCATACCCTGATGAGTTGATGGCAGGGATTTCACTTTTTTGCCTTTAGGATAAAGGGTTGACAGGAAGGGGTTCACATGTCCTGTGTTAAGGAAGTAAAGGCCATTTTTGTTGATGATCAGGATGTCTATTTTGTTCTTTGTCCCTGTTTTCTTTCCTCAGAATGTAAAAGACAGCACATTCCTGCACAGGGACATGCTTATGTTCTTAAAACTGCAGCAGTGTGCATAAACTTGGTAAAGCTGACTTGGCTTGAACGGTCTTGACAACAGCTCTGCTTGTAGGCAATCTTTTTCTACAATAATGTTTTAGTTTTGTGCTGTTGTGATCGTACACATGGACTCCAAAGGTTGGCTGATTAATCACAACACTTGGTCACAAAATAATTCCTGGCATACACATTACTGGTATACACTGGCCACATTTCCTGGAATACACTTCACCCTCTTTCTGTTTAGCTTCAGTGCAGACACTCTTCTCTTTTCTCTCTGCTTTACTTTTGACCAGCTATTAGTCTCAGTTATACCTGGATTATAGATTATGGTTCTCCCTAACTCAATCAAAGAGATTGTGAAGATATAAGTGCTCAGTGTGTGTGAAACAAGAACATTTGCATTGGTGAAGATTTCTAACCAACACAACAACGACTGTCTCCTGTCTGAGTTACCTGAATGGAACAATTCAATTCAATTCCGTTTTATTTATATAGCACCATATCATAACAAAGTTATCTCAGGGCACTTTTTCGTACAGAGCAGGTCTAGACCGTACTCTTTATAGGAACACAACTTGACAAGGTCTAAATGGACTGAAAATTCTGAGCTTATCTTAGTTTAGCTCTTAGCCTGGCTCTCTGCCCTCTCTTCCTGGAGCGGTCGCGATGGCGTTTGGTCTGGCGGGTCTGGCTAGGTGTGTCAGGGGCATGTAGGCCTGGACAGTAGTGATTGCCACAAGGTCCCCTGCACTTAATGCAATCCCTGTGCTTCCTTTTCTGATGTTGATGAGTGTTAGTCTGTCATTGGTAGTACGTGCTTCTGTATTTAAGATGAAAAAAGAGCAAATAACAACAAGCATAAAAAATATGTAGCGAAGGAAGGAGCTAGTGGCTGCCACATCTACACACGCTGCCATCTAATAAAGAAAAATAACCCTTCAACATAAATCTCATTGCCCAAAGATTAATCAAATTATTGCACATATTTGACCCAATGACATTCACAGAGAGCAATCAAGTGTGAAAGCAGGATTTCAGCAGAACTAAGTGGTGCTGGCAAACTGGAACCTCAGTTATTTATCGTTACATGGCTCTGCAAACAGCACTCTGAATGGGGTCATCGTCGATTGTTTGACATATTTGGATATGTCTGGATTTTGACCACAGACCAAATGATATTCAACCATAATGTACATTCAACCATTGTACATTACCTAGACATACTGGAAAACACAGACTGGAAAACTGGGTTGAACTTCTCTAAATTGGATCAAATTCTATTTACAAGATAGAGACTACTTTTTACTAATTGGTAAATACGTATCTAAGTGAAACAAAAATGGCACAAAGTTCACGGAGCTTCCTCTTTTCAATCTCTACATGCTCCCACAAGGTCAAATTTTGCTCATTGTAATTATGCAGATGACACTCAAATGACTTTTACACTAAATCATTCTTAATTAGTATTTTATGAAGCGAAGCCTGCAATCTAATTCAGGCAGTCAAGTCCACTCCCATGGCATACTCTCCTCACTGCAACAGTACATCCAACACACACTTTTGATCATGGTGCTGTATTTAAGCCACATCACTCACCTGTAAGCTATTCTGTCACCTGCTGATACTGCTGCCACCACTGTTGCTGTTCATAAAGAATTTCAAAAGACCCTCCTTCGTCCAGCATCCAGGCTCTGAGTCTACATTCTCCTATGGGGCAGTTGTTATCATTACTCCCTACTCTTTGCTTTCTTGTGGTGAGTGACGAGGTCTACGAGGTCTACGAGGAGCCTAGACGCCAAATATCCACACTGTGCATATTCTACATTCTCATAATAATTCATTATTAATCCATTTCACATGGGCTGTTGAATTAATGTTGTGTCTTGTATTATGTAAAGCACATTGAATTGCCTTTATGTTTGAATGGTCCTATTCAAATAATCTTTCTTTGCCTTACAACACAGATTGATATCTAACACTGTAAGAGAATCAGAGGGTGGAGATTGTCTTAAATAAGAATGAAACAGGCCCTTGAGTGTGTTTCTCTAAAAACATTTTCTCTGTTTTAATGCTGTTGTTCTTTGTTAAGTGCTATTGTCATTTTCCATTGTAATGACTGATGTCTCCCTCAGTGTAGCGACTTCTTTTGAATTTCCATAAGCCGCTGAGAGGCTGAGGCAGGGAACAATCCACCTTTGTATGACGCGCCGTTTGAATGATCCAGTTCCACTCCAAGTTATGCGTTTTAAGATTTTATTGTCCAATAGAAACGTAATCCAGTACATGAAATAATATGTGCAAAATGAACGTAGATGATGAGATTTGCGGTCCGATTTGTGGTGCGATGTGCGGTCAACAGAAAATGTGAGAACCCTACTCACCCCCTCTCATTCCCCGCCATGCAGGTGAACAGGTGAATAAATAGATGGTGATTATTGTCTGTCCAACTCACGTGACATCATGCATACGTAACAAGTGAGATGAGCAACACCCAAACAATATAAATATATACATGGCTCCTACACTCAGGATCCCAAATGTTCCATGCTGTGTATTGTATTCTAATCAAGCACACATGGTCATAGACAGGCCACACACACCATACTGTTGTTGAATCTGCTCTGTTCTGTTACACACAGAGACTGATGAGAGAAAAGGTTTTGTGAAACTCCGGTACACATCTTGTCATGGTTTAGGATGACCATCCTGTCCTACAGTTCATTGTGCTCTCAGCCAGCACTGCTGCTGTCTAACTGCTAACTTTTTGTTTACACCAAACTCAAGGATTAGTTTACTGCTGCATTGTGTGTGAAAGACAGGAAATAGGACGTGATTATACAGTGCCGTTGGTGTGTACTGGACTGTAATGAGATCCACAGTTCCTACACTCACAGCTTGTTGTTGTCTATCCCAGACACTCTGACTAACCAGGCCTTAAAGTTTCCCGTGTTTACTCCGAAACACAGGCAACACTACAAATATTTGTCCCTGTAGTGGTGATGTGACCAACATAAGCAGTCGAAGGCTTCAGATCTTCAATTTGTTCCTATTTTAGGTTAGAAATGGGGAGGTATAGGGGCAACCGACGCTGACTCAAGTGATCGGTTGAGGACATGTATCAGACTTCACACAGCTCCCTCTGGAGACACTAAAGGCTTTATACTACTTTTATCACATGTAATAGTATTCCCCAACACCTGGAAACACACTTTGATGGATAAAATGGGTGGAGTTTCCTTTTCATTTTTTAACATAGGATAGGAACAAGGATACCTTCAATGTGGTTCTTAAAGAACTGTGATAAAGATACGTACAAAGTGGGACATTTAACAGTCTAAAAAATCAACTTGTCATTGCCCTGTGGTGGACAAACTATGTAACTATGTACTGACTTGTCTTGTTAGTTATTGGCTAACAGAAATGGCTACATTTATGTAGTGTTTTTATCCAAAGCGCTATACAAGTTTTTTGCCGCTCATTCACCCATTCACACACACACTCACTGATGGCAGCGATGGCAAGGTGCTGGCCAACCATTGGGAGCGATTGTGGACAGAAGGACCACCAACCCTGCGATCAGTGTATGACCCGCTATACATATACGCAGATAACAATATCTCTATGATAAGCTTATCTCAGCTGATATATTTGCCAGCCATGTATCAGTAAGGCTGTATTTTAGGTCTGCATGAGGTTAAAAAATTTGCATTTTACAATCAAGGAATTACATAGCTATGGTGATCCCCAACTGCTACCATCTCTGGATGTGCTGTCATGTTGTTTGGAGAGAGTAAGATAGTAGTCTGTATTTAACAAGCAAGGTATAAGCAATTATACATGAGCGGAATGAGGTTGTGCTGTGAAAAGTGGACAACTTTAGTAACACAAAAGCTTATTATAGCTGCCTATTTTTTAAGGACAGTTGTTTTGTCCATTTTTCTACTGACTCTACTTGGTCTAATCACTTTACGTTTTTGTGTACAGTACAAATAGTTAGCTTGTCATTTGGAATCCCAAGAAATACTAATGCCCTTGGCTGCTTTCTGTGGTCATGTAACACTCTGAATGTTTGAGTGTGGAGGTCCGTTCTTGACTCAGGAACACATATATGAACTGAAGATTCATTTACTACCTTTTTTGTTTTTGATTGTATCCCATGGTCAAAGCGAATGAAACTTGTGACAAGTAAAGAACTTTTGCCACATGATAACAGGGGAGATCATAACACCTGTCTCCATTCATAAAGGGAAAATGGATGGATAGATAAATGCACCTGACCATATGAAAAGTCACATGGCTGGGCTCATTTTTGTAATGTGAACATAGATGACAAGCCATGCTAACATATGGAAAATGTCTTTAAAGGGACAATACAGCAAAAGAGGGGTCAAACTAGACTCCTGTGAGATCTGAAAGACCAAACATAAGCCAGAATCAAAGAAGATGTGATCCCGTTGTTGCATGCGACAGTATATAGCTCAGTGCTTGCATTGCTTGAATAATGTCTGGGAACATTTTCAAACACAACACTGCACTGAGTTTGTGTAGCACACGTTTCAGATCTAACAGGGTGTGTACTCAGACGTCAGAGCTCAGCAGCCTGTTTCAACCTAGGTTACTAATATAATAGTATTAATAAATTAATCCCAAATTTGAGTTTCACATATACACCCTCTGTTAACAGGATATGCTTTCTCCCTCTTTGTACAGAGTCTTTAAGAAGTCCAGTCCCAACTGCAAGGTAGGATATGTGTGTATGAGGAGGGGTTCTTATCACTGTTTCTTCCTCTCTTGAACATCTCCTGTTGTGGATTATCCTAATCACTCCATTTGTCTCTTTCTTTCCACAGCTCACAGTTTATCTAGGGAAGCGAGACTTTGTTGATCACTTAGACCACATAGATCCAGTAGGTGAGTCTAAACACACACACAAACACAACACAAATATAGGCAGAAGACATGACCTTTAAAGATTTAAAAACCTTTAATCCTTGAGGGACACATAGTCTAATCCAGACAGAGACTGACTACAGTGGGAGGAACTTGTCAATGCACCAATAAAATTCATCCCACTCCTGATCCAAATCAGGTTCTGTTCTATGGAGTGAATATAGTCTCAAAAAGATTTATAAATGTGTATTACATGATTTGTAATTGAAAAACAAGATTTGTAAATGAA
>LKNJ01007449.1:0-12426 GCA_002120245.1 Maccullochella peelii
TGAGGTCTCTTTGTAGTGCTAAGGCTCAGACTGACTGGTGTTCAGTTAGTGTATAAGTGTTTTTGTGTGTGTGTGTGCGAGTGTTTTCCCAGTGATTGCAAGAGATTTCATTCTTGAACAAAGAGTCTGATGTAAAAAACAGTGTTGAGGTTGCAGAGTTGCAAACAAAGTGCAAAGCAGAAAATATGTTTCCAACTTTGGTGCCTTTGTTTAAGGCATGGTTACAAAAGTTAAAGGTTTTGATGCTTTTGTCAAAGCATTCACTTTCAGTGTGTAAGCAATCGGCAAAAACTGTAAGCATGGAGGATGATGTCTGCAAAGTCCTGGCATTTTGGGTTGTTTGCACTATCAGGACTCAGTTGGTGGATAGTCTCACTCTGAGCTGAACATTTCAGTTTAAACCCGTGAGACGGCTGCATGTTAATCCCTTGCGGATATGTCTTTGATTCTAGATACTGCTGGCTACACTAGTAGTTGTTGTCATGGTGATAAGTGATCTCCAGACACTGCTGACCTGGGCCTGTCCTGCAATCCTCGGATTGACCCTTGACCTCTGAGGCACAGGCCAATCAAAACAATGCAAAGCCAAACAGTAATCCCTATTTGGTCTAATGAGGAGCATGAGACACACACACATGCACAGACACACACTTTTCTGATGTTTAGCAGCCATAAGGTAATAAAAACACAGAGTGCATACAAATATGCACGTTTCGTCGGTTTCTCTGAGTGACCCCAGCTCACATTCTTGTTTCTTCTAACTCCCTCACTTTAATCCAAACTGAATATACCCCAAGGAAAAGAGTCAATTCAGGCGTTTGCTTTTATGTGTGTGTGTCTTGTAATAGTTTGGAATGCCGGCCACACTGGATTTCATATCCCTTAAATATCTGCAGAGTGGCCCCTTACACACATGCACACACACACACACACACCCACACACTCATTCCTCAGTATAACATAGTCTTGGCTAAACTTGGAGATGGAGAGAGACCCCCTTCATAGTACAACATTTCCACTTGTGTGTGTGTGTGTGTGTGTGTGTGTGTGTGTGTCAGTCAGTGTTCGGCATACTACCCAAGGCCTGTTCAATAACTCTGTCGCTTCCCCTCTCTCTGCTCCATGCCAGGGTATTTCAGCTGAACCTGCTCACACTGTGGACTGGGTTCACCTCAACACTCCTACCCATCAGGAATATGGAAATAGTAACCCCTGACATTTTCATAAAAACCAGTTTGAGATATTTGCGGTTTAAGAGACGTGAAATGGGCTCAAAATTCCTACACAAAAACATTATGAGGTGAACTGATAAAATAAAAGCACTGACCTTTATTTCAATTTAGCAAAAACACAACAAAAACCTTCACTGTGTCTCAATTCGGATACTTTTGTTAGTACACTTCCATGTAGTACACTGTGTACACTATGTACTTACTTGCGTAGTGCATGGATTTTGACAGGATAGTGTTGTCTCAAATCGAACATGGCTGTTGTGCACTTACAGGAAATGACAATCACAACATTTGACCGCTTCTTCTTCTTTTTTTTAATGGTGAATTGCACCAGGAGCATTATCGCCACCATTTCGCTGCGAATGAACCTGTCAAAATATCTGCCGGCTTGTTTGCTCACTTGACTTTGACAATTCAGTTTTATTAAAAAAGAATAAAAATGAATGTGCTTTTACTTTTAGTGCAACAATCGCAGCCTCGGATGCCATTTTCATAGGTTGGTGGTCCCTCCCATGGATGTATAAAGCGAACTGGATACAGCGTCGGAGGGCTTCCTATGAAAGTTGCTCAGTGGCGCATGAAGCCAAAAAAGTTCTACTTCCTGATTATAAAATTACCCAGATCTTCCGCACAGCTTCCGCGTTGTGCGGCCCATAGAGCAAGCGCACTAGCACTTCCTTTAGCCCCGCCTCCCAACTGCTTGGTCTCAGGCTCACTCACATGAATGGCCGTGACTCTATAACTCTGGATTCAGCTATTGGTGAATTTTACAACTTTTAGGACATAATGATTTAAATAAGGGCTATTTAAGTGTTCGTACTGGCTAGTTGATGTACCTCAAAAAAGATTAACCACTGATTTACAGACGTCTCTTACACAATAGTGTAAGTCTATGGGAAAAAGTCTTATTGGACCAGTGTGCATCACGTGATGGAGACACAGCACAGGTCTGACTTTTTTAGCTTTTAAACTTTTTTTTGTACTCCAGAGTACAATTTTATGTCTAAGGTATACTGGCCAAAACTGCAAAACCAAGGGCATTACGTAATATGCTTCTATAACTGCCTCTTATTTAGTGTTTTGATGATGGTGGTGGAGAGCGCTGTCTAACACATTTCTCCAAAATCTCCCAGAGGTGTTCAGTTGGGTTGAGATATGTTGACTGTTGACTGTTGCATATGATTTGCATCATATTCATCAAACCATTTAGTGAGCCCTCATTTGTTCATTTATTTGGATCCCCATTAGCTGTTACCAGTGCAACAGCTACTCTTCCAATTTAATTTGATTATGTAAATCAAAAATAAGTGAAAATAATATTACATACATATGCATATATACTGTATATGTATGTACATACATATACAACAGGTAAAAAATGAAACTAAAACAAGGAATGCCTACAGCACTAGTTTGTAATATAATCAACAGTACTGCAGCATTCACACTGCAATCAAATGTCCATAACTACTCAGTCTACAAATACAATATGATCTCCAGCGATCCCCATGTCCAACCTCCACTGAAGACACGTCTGGTCTCCAGCTTTCTGTTACCCGCCCAGCACCCTGCTGGTGAGAACGCTGAACAAAAATGAGAAGAAAGGCTCAGTTATCTGCTACTTTTTAGAAATAAACAACTAGCAAAGCCATTTCAACTTCAAACCTTCTGTTCACCCCTGCTCGTCATTCTCTATCACTGTGGATGAAACAACGTAGATATACAAATTCAGTCTCAAAATAATTCATATCATGTATGAAACATCCGTCTAGTGTTGCGGTGGTGATACCAACTGGTGAAATCTGACGTTACACTGTAGGTATCTTGAGTCAAGTATAAATCCAGTTAAAGTTTCATTTTTTATCATGACTTCAGTCTAATGTTCTTTAGCCAGAAAAATAAAAGTTCTTTGCCTTCATCCACAGGTTTACGTAAACAATCGACTCACTTCTGTCTTCATCACCTCCACTGGAAACACTAGGTTGTTGCCATAGTTTGGATCAACTGGTTATTATTGAGGATCAAGAGGGTGCAAAGTTGTAGACACAGACTTGCTTCTCAAACCATTTGGCGTACCACAATGACAGTGAGCAGGGAAGATTTGGCCTTTCAACTAGCTTTTTGGACCATAACAGCTGTGCCAGTAGTCTGAGGGTGGACCTGCAGACCCTCTGATTTAAAAGCCTGCAGACGTGTGGTTGTTGAGGTTTTGCTTCCTGCTGTAACAGCACTGAGGCTTTGCCAAACGCAACACACACTACACTCAGTCATAACTGCATCCTTATAAGCACCGACAGACTATTGTGGGGTATTTAACTCATATTTCTGTTTGGTTAACTCAGTACCCTGAGGAGCATAACCAGGCTAATATAATAATAAAACAATTTTAATAAATGCCAACTATAAATAAACTATGAATCATTACAGAAAGAGAAAGAGTGAGAAGAAAGGACCCTGTTCAGTTTCATTCTGTACAAATAAAGTAGCAAATAATAGTGGAATGTACTGTATGTAAATCAGGTGTCAGGTTAAGCTAGTTAAGCTAGCTAGTAGTTGAGCTAGTTAAAGGCAAGCTGGTCAGTCTGAGAGGTCAGTAGCTGTGTTTACATGGGCCCTGTGGATATTCCACTAATAATGGGAATAACAACCCAATCAGAATAACAAGGCCTCATGTAACCACCTCAATCAGAAGAGACTGACCAGATCTGGCCTGATCGGAAGGACTTTTCAATCGGGTTGGGAGGGTTGGTTTTAACCTTTGATAATAGTAAAATATTAGCGCCTACTAAACCATGTAAGCGCTTAATCGGGTCCTTTCTCTCTGGTTGGAATACATAAATTCTTTCGAAGCATTTTTGCCCCACGTGGGGGAACATTCGGTGACGTGAACGAGTTTCCGGGAGGGACAGAAACATGGCGGCAGCAAAACTAAACTACTCTGTGTCTGATACAACTTAAAAGATTTAAGGATTGTTGAACACCTCGATGGTCGAAAGGCTCGAAATAACGAGTTGTTCAAGATGAACAAAGACGGAAAAAAAAAGTTCTTCTTCTGCTACATTTCCGGCAGATTAGATGCTTCACAGCAGGCGGAGCGTGCATGTCAGAAGAGTTCTATTCTGATTAAATGCTTTGGAAACGCATATCTTATTGATCTCTTTATTTAGCGTCCATGTAAACAGTTAAGTTAAAATGTCTAATCAGAATGATTTCAATTGGGTTGAAGAAATATTGTCCATGTAACCACAGCTACTGTTTCAGTCTCCCTAGCTGACAGACCACCAGTGTCAACGCCCTGCAGTGCAACGACACATAACTGTCCCTGCAGGCTACCAGCTTCAAATGGCTGTCTTGTACAAATGTATCATCAAAGTTTCTGTCTCCTTTTAACTCTTTGCCTCGACCATAAAGCCAACGCAAGTGTCCTGAAAGGACACCTAGTTTATAGTGACAGTACTGTATCATATTTAGACCTGAAATGATGAGCAAATGGACAGATAATTAATCAATGGCAGATAATTAATCAATAGAAAGCTCAATAATAATAATAATAATTTGGTTGCAGGTAAGCTTCTACTGTAGGTACTTCTTAATTTTGAGGATTTGCTCTCTGATCTCTTGTAGTTTTTGATATCTTTCTAAATATATGTTTTTTTTTCAGATTAAAATTTTTAAAAAAGACAATCACATGAAGGTGTGGTAAGGTATGCACACTAGTCTGATATGTGTGGTAAGGTACAACAGGATCTTGCAGCGATGAGAGGCTGAAATTCTCTCTGTGTCTCCACCTGTCTGGTGGATGCTGGGCTGACCGCTGCTCTCCGACTCGTGTAGTAGTAGTAGGATGAGTGTGAAGCTAACAAATCTTAAATAGCAGAACTTCCGCTCTGACCTTTCTCAATAAAACTACACTAAGCTTTCATTAGAACAAAGCATAAGCAATAGAGTTTTTGTCCCCAATGGTGATAGAATAGTCCTACATTATCTGTTGTAAACTGCAGTGAAGTTAGTTTTAAGTTGAATATTCACTCCAGATCCAGCGGGGTCTTCTTACTCAGTTTCACCCAGTGTTGGCAGCAGGAGGACGGTCAGCTCACCTCCCCTCCCTTGCTTTTGACTAAGGAACCATAAATTACTGTTTGAATGACACGATACCTTCAATACCTTTGTGCTTACTTTACATTGAAAATTATGATAAAAAAATTACACTAAATTGGTCTCATGTAGCACACCTATTTTGATTGCTAATGTGTGACTAATTTATTTTACATAAATACTTTAATAGAAAATAATGGCTTCCATCTAATGTGACCCAATGACCCCAAATCAATACCAAAAATAATTACTACACTGAATAAGTTAGACACACCTCTTCTTGTTTGATTTTAGTGCTTCTTCTATTTTTAATAAATATTTTTATGGAGGAATCACGATTTTGTTTCTCAATAGCTTCCATGTCGTGTGACTTGTAAATGAATAAAGATAAGTCAAATGAAATTAAATAAATCACCTGGGGCTTCCACACTTATGATCTATCCAAGTGTGTTTCATCATGAAATCTGGAAAAGAACAGAGCAAAAATGATAGAACAGTGATGATGATTATTAGTGTGTAAAACCATACGTTTGAACATTTGTCTCAAAAAGATAAATATGAGGCCACTTGATATCAAGAACAAGTCACCAGATTTTTATTCCTTTGAGTCTAAGGAATAAAATAATAATAATAATAATAATAATAATACAATATATAATAATCATTAGTAATATTCAGGGAACTCAATTAGCCTACATTTTATTTGAAGGGGGGTGGTAAGGGACCTGGATAATGGATAGGGGGGCGCTAGCTTATGAAATAATGCATTAATTTGTGATATTTACATAACGGACAAGATAAAGGACTAAGGCCACCCAGTTTCCATATAGGCCTAGCTATCCTGTTATGAAAATGTGATCATTAGCCTACCAGCTGCGTGAGGAAAGAGGTGAAGGGGCTCTGCCAGATGGAGTGATGGAGATTGATGCAATACCCATTAGTTGGCGATAGAGGTCAGAAGGAAATATCGATTACTTTTTGTAAACTACCTTTTGTAGCTATTCCTGTCAAAAAAAAAAAAAAGTGGACAGTTGTAGGCTTTTATTTTGAAGGCAGATCGTCCGTTCCCCTATCATTATGCGCCTTAACGGTCCGAATGCACGCGACGGACCCACAGGACTGATCTGTTTCCATAGGACCGGACTTTCATACACATGCTGCTGCAGCCTTACTGTGGAACAAGTACTGGACCTTGACAGAGAGAGACAAAGAAAAGAAGGAGAGCGAGAGAGAGAGAGAGAGAGAGAGAGAGAGAGAGAGAGAGAGAGAGAGAGGCCAAATGAAAGAGTGTTATCAGCGGCAGAAGGAGAGGGGAGCGCAGACACAGGGGAGGATTTTTTAATTTTCCCTTTTCATGGTTCTCGGATCATAAGCACTTGAGGACTTCATAAACATGCACCTACTGGGAATATCTCTTTTACTCGCATATCTTCTCTACACCAACCTCGCCAGCGACTTCAGCCACAACGACTATTATGATTACTACGAGCAGGAGCAGATGGACGAGCCGGTAAGTTTGAGGAAAAAAAAAAGAAAAGAAAAAAGGAGCAGAGCTTGGCTGAAGTGAACCTGGCTGCCTCTGTGTGTGTGTGAATGCACACAGCACCAGCCCACATGTGCTTTGATATTTCACCTGATTCTGTCAGTAAGGGGGTTCAGGGACCACCAGGGTCCATCTTGTGGCTTCAGAGGGATTTGAAACCACATAGTCAAATTTAAATTTCCTCAATTCTTTTCTTAAATGGACCACCATGCGACTCTTGATGGCCATGTTTCATGTTTTTGTATATACATACTATATACTATAGTGGGATCATCTGAAGATCCCGCTTTTAGTGAAAAGACAAGGTGTGGGTGAAGGAGGGACTGTGGATCCTTCTATTCCCCATTAAAGAAGTGAGGAATAATTTGATTTCACCTTGTTATTTTGGGGATTCTTAGGCTAAAAGTCAAGGAATAGTTTAACATCTCAAGATGTCTAAGAACAGCCAGTGTGTAGTATAGAGTAAAACCCACTTTAACTCAGTGGACCCACCTGCTGAGGTTGGCAGGAATCCTAATGATGGCAATTCCTAGTGTACATTATGAGTAAAATAAAGTCATCCAAGTGGGTCAGGGCATCTGCAACATACATTATTGCTACAGTAATCTGAATAAAAGATCATGTAAAAACCTTGGCAAAAGGCACCCTGCTTAGTCTTAACAGACTGAAATTCAGTTCTACTTTATTAAAGGGGCACTCCGCCGATTTTACACATCGAGTTCAGTTTACTTGTCATGAGAAGTACTACTCACCTGTCACATATTCAACAAAAAGTGTGCGTTACAAACTGGAGGTATGGGAGTTTGAGAAAAGTGTTTCTGGAGCTTGACCTATACAAGGGACTAAAAGTGAGGATATCTTTGCTGCTTCAATTCTGACCATTCTTTTGTAATCTGTCTCTTGAGTCCCCGAACTTTCCAGGAGTGCAGAAGAAATTAAACTTTATTCACTTGTGTATAGCCTAGATACCCAGATACACCCAGACAATGCAGACAAATAGTCCAAAATGTCCTGAAAAAGTGGCACATGCCTTGGAAATTTACAGTAACCAAATGCCACTAAACTGTTTAAACATGGTCAGAAAAAACAAACAAAAAAACAACAAAACCACCCAGCCCCCCGGGTGCTTGCACTTTTGCCCTCTCACTCAGTTTTATCGCAATTCACTGTCCAAGTTTTATTCCCCCATGTGGCTTTGGACGAGCGAAAACAAAAGGCGCGTTAGTAACAGTCGGTGTTCAGAACGAGAAGCCAAAGCCAGGTCTCTTTGAGTGTATTTTCCCAACTGATTGTAATCATCTGTTCTGGTGCGCAGGATATCGTTAAAGGCTTAGCCTGAGCTTTTTCTGCTGAGCCTCTGGATCTGAGAGGTCAAGGACAGAGAGACACACACAAACACTGATTTTGGGTGTCACATTATAAACTACCCGTTTATTGTTTTACACACAAAAGGTAACACTGATATTTACTGGCTTTTGTTAAATGGTTATTATCCATCTGTTGGTTATATAATAAGAGTTGGATTAATACAACATTGAAACATTTTCTCTAATGTCATGCCAGCACATCAGATTTGAAGTGAACCTAATTGCTAGAGAAACTGGGTGAGAGAGGAAGGGAAACTGAGAGGGAGCAGTGAGCACTTTCCAGGGGGGGAGGATTAAGAAGGAGTGTTTCCAAATTAGCCAGAGAAAAGAGCCAATGAAGGCAGGTGTCACAGGGGTCAAGTGTGTGTGTGTGTGTGTGTGTGTGTGTGTGTGTGTGTGTGTAAGGGGGGGATAAGTGCTAAGCAGTAACATGCAGCCATTTGATCACAGTAGACTGTTAATTGGGATGATGAGGTTTTTTTCTCTCAGCTCCTGTCTTCCACCTCTAAAGCCCTTGCAGTTATACTGAGAAATTTAACCCGCTGTAAGGTGAAAACCTCATATAGCTGTCAGGTGTCTGAGGATTAAAAAAAGCAGATGTAGATTTTTACTTGAGCATGTTGGAGATAATGCAGTAGGGTAGTAATGAGGTTTTCAAGCAACCATTTAATCTGCTTTCCACGCTTGTTTCATGCTTAAAATGAGCGGTTAAGTCTGTTTTGTTCAGCTTACTGGAGAAAAGGTCTCAGTTTCCAGACAAAGCCACTTCTAGCCGTTTCCTTAGCTTACCTTAATTTGATCAATTATGCAACTAAACAATGAAATCGACAAGTTATATATGATAGTATATGCTGCTTGCATAATCATTTTATTGCATGCTAAATATTTTCACTGTGCTATTTAAGGTTAATGATCCAGAGCTTAATGTCTTTGTTAAACTCCATTGACTTTGTTTATGTTGTTGTTATGTTGTTTGTTTTATAAGTTTAAAAGGGAACTCTAGCGATTTTACACATCAAAGTCTGTTTACAGGTTTTGGGGAGTTCTACTGCATATGTGAAAAAAGTTGCGTAAAGTCTTTTGTGGCTCCAGAGGAAACTGTGTGAAATCTGATAAATTGTCTCACGTGACGTAACTTGAGTCAGCGTCAGTTGGGGCTGAAAGTTTGAAAAAGATTTTGCCAAAAAAGAAGAATGCATGGAATAAAAAAGGCGATATTTCTCGTTCTGCTGCATCAATTTTGATACTTAACTGTTCATCCTGAGTCCTAAAATGTCAAATGACTCCAATGTCAACTCGGTTTAGTACTCTTTTAAGACTAATGTGCTGTAGCTTCCAGCCATTACTAAGTTTGATTGAGAGCTGCATTAATCAATTTCTGCCACTAGGGGGAGAAAACACTTACAGAGACATGGACACCAAATATCATATCATATCATAAAGTAGTTATGGCTAACACATTATCCAATTCTGTGCATCCATCTCACAGACTGAACCAACTGCTGAGAAAAATATCTGGCTCTTTAGCTGCTACATGCTCCACTATGTTCACCAGTTAATTGCTAACTTTGTTTGCCTGCTGTTTAGTGCTGGGCAGGTAGTGTACAGTGGGTTTATCAGTGCTTATTTGCTATTTATGGTAGCGACTCAGACTCAGCACTAGAGTAAATGTGCAGCCATAAAACCAAAACAATGAGCTAAAAGATTTTAAAATAGCAAACTGCAGGATAGGGTAATATCACTACAAGTTGGAGTTATCATTCAGTGACACTTTTCACATTATCAAATTATCAGTATCAAAAAATTGGTTAATTGGGCTGAAATTAATGGAGTGCACCACTTTGGTGCAATGATTAGCACTGTTGCCTCACAAGAAGAAGGTCCTGGGTTTGAATTCTGTGTGGAGTTTGTATGTTCTCCCTATGCCTGCATGGTTGTGGCTTTTCATAGTCCAAAGTAATGCAGGTTAGGTTGACTGGCGACTCTAATCACATATTAATGGTTGTCTGTCATATAGAAATGTCAGCCAAGTTATAGACTGGAAACCTGTACAGGGTGTATCCCCCTTCTTGCCCAGTGTGAGCTGGGATCAGCCCCAGCCCCCAATCAGAGTGGTTTACTTGCAATATGATAGATATGATCCAGATCTTTACCCTGTCAGCGCCTGGTCCTAAGGTTGGTTGGTCAGTCCATTCATCCATCCAACACCTTGATCCAGAGTAAAATAGCTTTCCAGCCACTGACCAGATAGACATGAAATTTGTTATGAATATTCATGGTCCCCAGAGGATGATTCCTAACAATTATCAAGTGTCACCATTGGGGGCAAAATGGTCTCGTATACAAGATCCCCTCCCCTGATGAAGTCTTTATGTTTTGGATGCTCTTTAACATCATCATGAGGGCAAAATGTGGGGGCTTTATAGAGCCTTTATAGAGCCTTGTCAAATGCATATTTATTGCAAAATGAATCAGTGGTACACTGGGTGTCTATGTGCAGTCCATAATCCTGATTCCAAATATCAGTGTTGAGTTCTGGCCTGGAAGAACCCATATTCGAGTTCTGACAAGGACTGGCGGTACTATATGTAACACATCAACATGCCCCCTGAATCAACTACAAAGCTGTACATGGTTCAGCCTAGATCCTCCTTGACTCATTTGACTTACTACATTTGGCTTGTTAGGGAGGAAAAATCCCCAGTCAACCTCTCCAATGAACCCTGTTCAGTGCCATTTTTCTTCATGACTTTCCCAGTGGCTCCGCTTTGTTTTTTACCTCTCCTCCATGTTTTCACTGGCTTTCCACATGTAGTTTTCCCTTTGACCTGCGGGATATGTTCCAGAATATTTTTTTTCTTCATTGCTTTGGGGTTTTCTGAGGGTAAGTCCTATCAACCCACCGGTCCTGCACCAAACAGTATGTTGAATTAATAGTGTTAGTGGGTAATAACAGTACTTTACAGAAACTCCTGCCTGAAATACCAGATGAAAGGGCTTTTACCACACATGGCAAAACAGTGAATGCCAAAAAGTTTAAACAAACACAACAAAGTACTTAAATGTTAATTTGGTCATATTTGTTGTTATTGGCAGCTTACTGGCCATTATATGTGAATAATTTCCAATGTGATAAGGATGTTTAAAAATACTGCAGAAATATATAAATAATACAAAAACTGCACTTTTCAAAGTCTTATATCAATGGTGACTTGAGGCAGAAGACAGAACACAACAATGACCTTTGGTGTCAAATTAATCTGTTTTGTTTGCCTAACCATTCCCCAACCTCCTCTGTACAACTTTTTGCCCTGGTAGAAAAAGGTCACTCTACAACCTGCATGGGATGTCAGCAGTTAATATAATCTGTGGCATGTTTCCTCTTAAACATATTAGCCAACGCAGATTAATTATATCTGAATGTAATTTTGTAACAGACAGTGTTAGTTATTTTGTAGTCTTTTAACCTGCATTCATTTATTTTTTTTGGCCACTTGGGGGCAGTGCAACAAGCTATAAACACTACATTGACATATCATCACATTAGAAAATTGATGCAATGGGAAACATGTTGGCAGAGTCATGTTTCTTGCAACCTGATGAATGTAAGTATTCACTCTCTTGTAGCTCTGTTTTGGTCTCCACCAACTCCTGAGGAAATTATCTGGTTATTTAGCTGCTCCACTATGACCACCAGTTAGTTGTTATGGAATTATATAGACAACAAAACAGAGAGAGCTGAAAAGAAAGTCTGAGTCAGTCTGCAAATAAACATTTGAGAGCGAAAAAAATAAGCTTTTGCATATATTGGCAACCATATGACTATTTAGGACAACATGTGGTTCACATATTTGATGCCCATATGTCTTACAGTATACTTTAGCTTACATTTTCAATTATTGTGGGAATAGGGATCTGCACTGTACATTTAAGTTCAACCAAATTCTGGCGATCCAACTGATCCCCTTACCGTCGCCCAGTTTATTCATACTGGTATGTCGGATTTGTGCCACGCCTATTCTTAAAAGGGAGTCATTCTGAATGTCAGCCCATAATAATTTTATTACTAGTCTGAACCATTATTTTTGTGAATCCCACATGGAGTCAGATCAGATCACAGATCACCCCATATCAGGCTCATTAGGGCAATTCAATTCAATTCAGTTTTATTTATATAGCGCCATATCAT